>JAMPIV010014450.1:414494-456994 GCA_024509875.1 Oreohelix idahoensis
GCCATAAGAAACATGTTCCGACCAACATTACGTTAAATGGGCAAACGTTAGAAGAAGTTAACACCTGTAAATATCTCGGGTCCACTATATGTAGTGATGGAAGATCAAGTAAAGAAATCAAGACAAGACTTGAGATGGCCTCAGCTGCCATGACAAGGTTGAATGTGATCTGGAAAAGTAACATCAGTTTTCCTGTGAAGATCAAATTATACAAATCACTTGTATTATCTATTCTCTTGTATGGGTGTGAGAGCTGGACACTCACTGCAGATACGGAGCGAAGGATTCAGGCTTTCGAGCATAAATGTTATAGAAGAATTTTGCGCATTTGCTATAAAGAGCACAAAACAAATGTCTATGTTAGAGAGAAGATAAACACCTATGCAGGCCACCAAGAACCACTTTTGTCAATAGTGAAACATCGAAAGCTTGCCTGGTTTGGGCATGTAACTCGTCATGACTCCCTTTCGAAAACGATCCTTCAGGGCACAGTCGAAGGTAAACGGAGAAGAGGAAGGCAAAGAAAATCCTGGGCTGATAACATCAAAGAATGGGCAGGACACGGTTTTTCCACACTTGTACGCATTGCTGAGGATAGAGAGCAGTGGAGGACCCTGTCTGCTGATGCTTCCACCATGGCACCCCTACGACCCATGACGGTTACGGGCTGAGATGAGATTGCTGTTCGCCGTCTGGCACACGTTATGACATAATCTGTTTTATCGTTTGATGAAGCGGATACCCAGCTCTGCAGGTCTTGGTTTCATCCAATTTGTCCGGGGAGCGTCTTCTTCAGGCGATAATTTTGTTCAGATTTTAAGTTAGTGTCACTTTATCAGTTCAGGTAAGAATTAGTTTTCAAGCGGGCTCACAGGATCAGAATTACGAGGTTTCCGCTACTTGGGAACAATGTCAGGTTTGTAACTTCGATCAAAAGGTAAAAAAATTCTTGGTCACACCACAAGTTGACATAATTTGCGGAACGTTACTGTTTATAATAGTTTACTTGCCACAAGGGCTGAACTGTACTTAAGTTTTCTCAGGAAGAATAAAATCTGGCGCAATAGGCCCGTTATGTCATTTCACCTTTAAAGGTCTTGTAAAGATTTTACACCAAGTCTTTTAAGGAAAATGTTTTAGTTCTTCTCAGATATTATTCATCAGTACTTAACGCTGGCAAAGTTTGGGTTAACCCCAGTTTTCTTCACTAAATAGAGGAAAAAACACATATAAAATAATTATACATACTATGTACTCGTTATAACTTACATTTTAAACTGCAAGCGTACAGCTTGACTTATCATTTAAAACTTCCCGTGAAATAAGTTATATTCATAAAATCAATCATCATGAATTAGGAATACATACCGTACGTATCCCGTCAATACTCACTGATGTAGCATTTCAGTTATAAGTTAATTTTAAAATATATTCTCGACTGAGTATTTAGCAGTTAAATTAAATTCATTTATGGCTGCATGAGTTTAAGCTAGAAATATAATTTATTCTGCTTTCCACTGAAACACGTCACTAGAAAATAATACAGACTATATTTTAATTCTCTCTGCACAAAAGAACTAGTGAAATATGAAATAAGCGATTTAACACTTTAAACACTTCACAAAATACTAGATATCTAATATATAATATTTACCTCCACACAGAACTACAGATTAATACCACGAACTAGAATCATTCAATATAATAGTAGTCTAGAACTCGGCAAAATGTTGCCCAGAAACTAAAGACTTTTCAATACACAAGATATTCTTCTAGCCTGGCGATCTGTCTACTGCAGATTTAGGAGTACGAATGAAAATCTAGTTTCAAACTCTGGTTAATATCTTAAGCCAGACAAAAGATCCCACTATTTCCAAAAACCCGATCTCTCCCCTTTCCTAACACCTATGTACCTTACACGCTGGACATAACATGCCAAACGCGTCTTAGACACCTCACGCTACGCGACTGTCTGAGAGTGCCATGAAAGAGGAAAATACCAGACAAATGTCTCATTCTGCGCCGTGCAGATGTCGGTTATCACACCTCACGCCGGAGAAACGTTCGTGTCAGGTGAAAATACTAGACCAAAAGTCTGCTCCTATGTCTGAGTATGAAACATAATCACACATCTCGTCTGGCTGCAGCGACTGACAGTTATATAATAACATACAGGTGCGCTTCTAAATGAGAAAATAAATAGGCGAAAGTATGAATGGGAAAATAGTAGTGTTTATAGTCGCAAACGTACGAATGCGAAAACACAGGAAAAGGATAAAAGAACGATAATAAAGTAGAGGACACGAGTAGAAAAAGAAAGAAAGAATATAGAAAATGTATTGATCATAATCTCTATGCGACACATAGTTATTGGTGGTACCAGCAGAAAGTACTATCTCTGGAACAAGAAGGGAACAGTGACCTAAGCTTTAAGACGAAGGACCCACGTGGTAGACTATCCTTGACATTTCTGGGAAACGAACTACCCCCGACAACCTTGATCAGAGACGAGCGTGAGCAGAGTGAAAAGAACCAACCCATAAGAAGGAGCAGTACCGTCATTGGCAGCTAAGTTCAAGTATATGCTGCCACTTGAACTTCTTGTAACATCTCACATTCCCTAAAGACTGTGATGATAACTTTTCTTGATTCATAACTATTCAAATTATTTTTCGACTGTTAAAACTTAAGTGATTATTAAATTTTGTTATTTGTAATTATACAAATTGAACTTCGATTTAATCATTTTAAAGTTAATGCATGTTTGTCCCGGTCAATTTACTACACACACTCTAAACAGAGCTATACTAGAATAATATAATTCCACTGAGTAAATCAGGGGTGGGGGCTTAAACGAGCTGAAATTAATAAGTGCTTAAATCCTTCACAAAAGCGTCGGCAGAATTACAGAGTTAACATACTTATCCCAAGCAGTATTGTTCTCGCTTATTCTGAATATCTTGTGAAGACTCCCTGGAGATAGAAGCGTTTTTTTTCTTCTATTTACATCTCTGCCAAGAGTAATCTTGTGCGAAGGTAGACACATTTGAAGCCCATATTAGATACTCTTGAGTTTTGGCCACTGTTGGACCACTACTGCAAAGCAGGGGAGGCCATACCGTCACACTCAGTTGTATATAAACGAACAGAACAAACCGGATCAGTTTTTGATAAACAATGTTAACTGGACCATAAGGAACAGAAAAATGTCCAGTGAGAAGACGAACATTCAGTGAATGAATGAGAACATAAAAAAATATGAGGATGATGAGAAAATAAATAGGAAAATTCTCGACTTTGCGAGGTGGCGAAGCTAACTAAGGTGAAAAGAGATAGTTCCTAACATAGTGCAGGCTGAGATTTCATGATAAACAGTATTAGATTTGTGACGGTATTGCCTCCCCTGCTTTGAGTAGTGGTCCAACAGTGGCCAACACTCAAGAGTATCTATTATAGGCTTCAATAGAGTCTATCTTTAGACAAGATTACTCTTGGCAGAAATGTAGATAGAAGAGTAGTAAAGCTTCTTTCACATGGGGGTCTTCACAAGATATTCAGATAAGCGAAAACAATGAAGGCTGTTGCTGAGCACGTTAATTCTGTAATCTGCTGACACCTTTTATAAAGAATTTAGCAATGGTTTATTCTAGCTCTTAAGCCCCCACCCCTGAGTTAATAAGTGGAATTATTATTATACTGTAGCTCTGTTTAGGGTGTGTGTAGTAATTTTGACTGAGACAAACATGTACTACATTTAAAAAAATTGAATTGAAGTTAAATTTATAACATTACAAATTACTTAGTACTTTACTTTACTTAGTCGTTCCCCTTCTACTGTGAGGTGTAGAGGTTTGGAAAAGAGAGCGCCGGACTATCATATCGGCTGTCTTCCTCCTGGCCTGGTTCCATTCTAGTCCTCGGTCCTTCAAAGATTGTCTAATGTTGTCCTCCCAGCGGACTCTGGGTCGTCCTGGGGGTCTGGATCCCTGGCTCTTTGTTTCCCATGCCTGTCATGGTAGCCGATCTTCTCCCATTCTGCAGACATGGCCAAACCATCTTAGTTGGGACTGTTCTACTTGGGTCTGCAGGGGTGGGATTTTAGGCCTTGACGTATCGTCTGGTTGCGGACCATGTCTCTTCTTGTTACTTCAACCACCTTCTTCAGATACCTCATTTCTGAGGTTTGGATCTGGCTTTTATAGGTTGTAGTCATTGCCCATGACTCGCATCCATATGTCAAGACTGGGACATAGGTGGAGCGGTATACAGCCATCTTCGTTTTCTTACCAACCTCTCTCTTGCTGAGGAATCCTCGACTTATGGCCTGAAAAAGTCTTCCAGCTGCTGCTTTTCGAGTGGCCAACTCTTCTTTGATGCCTCTCTTTCGGTCTATAATAGCTCCGAGATATTTAAAGTGGTCGACCTGCTCCAGGATCTGTTCTGCCAGCTTAATCTGATGTCTTCTTTCTTCTCGTGATATCACCATGGATTTTGTTTTAGAGCTGCTTATGACCAACCCTCTCTTCTCCAGCTCTTCCTTCCAGACTTGCAGGTTGGATTGGAGATGTGCCTCTGATTTAGCAATCAGGGCAACATCATCAGCAAATGCCAGCTCTGAAATACAGACCTGTCTCATCTTCCAGTACCACACTGAATACTTTCTTGTTCTCTCCTTACATGCCTTGATAACATCGTCCGTGAGGAGTATGAAAAGATATTGTGACAGGATATCACCTTGTTTTACAACAGTGGTGGTCCTGAACTCTTCTTACTTTTTTTGGTTTGCTGTCCTCACATAATTTCTGCAAGACTTGTAGAAGCTCTGTATAGCATGAGTCAGAGGTGCTGGAATGTTCTTCCTTGCCGAACAGTCCCAAAGTTTGCTCCAGGGGACACTGTCAAACGCCTTTTCCAGATCTATGCAACAAAGATGGATCTCACTCTTATACTCAAGGGCCTTTTCACTCAGCTGTCTGAGTGTGAAGATTAGGTCTTGAGTACCTCATCCAATTGTGGCTCAGCTAGGCGTCGGAGTCTCTGCTCTAGGATTCTAGAGTAGATTTTACCAGGGACACTGAGAAGGGATATGCCTCTATGGTTTCCACATTGTCGATTGTCACCCTTTTTGAAAATTGGTGTTATGATGGCAATTCCCAGTCCTTTGGTATGGTCTTGTTGCACCACGCTGCCTGTAGGACCCTTAAGAGTAATAGGTCACCTGATGCTCCCATGTACTTAACCATTTCTGGTGTTATACCATCATGCCCTGCTGCTTTGCCCATCTTGATTTTCTCCACTGCTGCCTTCAGTTCTTCCATCTTTATATCATCTTCATCCCCATTGGTTTCCTCTTCTGTGCTAGTGGTTATCATTTCTAACGCTTGACCTTGCTGGCCATCAAGGAGTTCTGAGAAATATTCTTTCCATCTTTCCATTACTTCCTTCGGGGCAGTAAGCAATTTGCCTTGCTTGTCCTTTATAAATTTGAGAGGGCATTGTTTTTCCTTCCTCATGTTCTTTAGGGTCTTACAGAACCATTTCTGATTTTCTTGCGCATCTTTTTCTAGCTTTTCTCCAAATTCTCCCCAGGACTTCTGTTTTGCTGCTAGCACCTTGTTCTTTGCTTCTGTTCTGAGTATCACACATTCTCTATATTTCTCTATTTGTTCTGCTGTGTTTTTAGCTCCTAAGTATTGTTTCCATGCCATTTTCTTCTCTCTTATTTTCTCTTTGACTTCCTCTGTCCACAAAGGTCTCCTCTTTCTCTTGTTTCCAAGTCGGACTTCACCACATGCTTCTGCAGCAGCTGTCTTTATGATGTCCTTGAACTTAAGCCAGAGAATTTCCAAGTCATCAGGTTGTTCTTTTGTGTTTCTCACCGCTGTAGCAATAAGCCCCTGATATCTGGTCTTAATTTCTGGCTCTCTCAGCTTGTAGATCTTAATGCTTATTTCTCCCGTTTGTTTACTTGGTTTCTTGCGTGATGTTGTGCAGTTCCTAGGCTGAGCAACTCTTTCAGTTGTTCTTTTGATTGTAAGCAGGTAGTGATCACTTCCAATCTCTGACCCCCTCCAGACTCTAGCATCCCGGACATATTTGAATGAGTTCCTCTTAACTATGGCATAGTCGATCACTGACTTCTCATTCTTTGTTGGTTCACATCTAGTGTATGCATGTATACGCTTATGGGGGAACTTTGTGTTTGTAATGATCAGATTCTGCTCACTGCAGAATCTAAGGAGTCGCTTTCCATTGTCATTGAGAGTTTCTTCTCCATATCTTCCGATAACTCCACCCCATCTAGCATGGTCATTTCCAACTCTGGCATTGAAATCTCCGAGCATGATAACTTCATCTAGGCAGTCATTCACTGTCCTTTGAAGCAGCTCGAAGAATTCCACCTTGACCTCTGCTCTCTCATTTTCATTTGGCCCATACACTACGACCAGGTTTACTATGGTTTCTCCTTCTTTTAGTTTTACAAAGATAATGCATTCCGAGACAAAGTTCAACCCCTTTATACTATCTTTTTGGTTTTTGGCCACAATGCAACCCACGTCCCCTTTAGCTCTTTCAGATGTGGGTACACCACTGTAGAGCAGCATGTTGCCATCGAGATCAATGACTCCTTGTCCCTTTTCTTTGTTTCCGTTATAGCAAGGATTTCTAATTTTGCTTTCCTCATCTCTTCCACCAGCCCCTCTTCTTTCCCATTTATACTTCTTGTGTTCCAAGTTCCATAAGTCGTAGTCAGTAGTCCGATCCAGTTCGTCGCCTTTAGAATCAGTCCGGTTTTCTCTCTTGTGTATAGTTCGCGTAATCATGTTTTAAAGCATACATTACAAATAACAAAATTTAATAATCACTTTAAGTTTTAACAGTTGGAAAATAATTTGAATATTTATGAAAAGGATTTCATCACTTGAATTTGCTTTAACTGAATAAAGGAGTTCACTTTTGGCATCGGATATTTTCACGTAGCTGCCAATAGTAGTATCTGCTCCCGCTGAGTTAGTTCCTTTCACTCTGCTCGCGCTCGTTTTTGGTCAAAGTTCAGGCGCCGCACGTTCCCAGAACGTCAAGGAGTAACGGTCAAGTTGGTTCTGCGTCTGTCTATAAGACCCTCCTTTGATGGCGTCTCTTACAACGCCAGTCCACGTCTACCTTCACTTGGTTCCAGAGATAGTACTTTATGCTGGTACCACCAATAACTGGTAATAGAAATAGAAACGAACGCTCTTCTGAGTATGGCGTTTTCCGACACATTTATGTGCCCCCCTCTTCTATTCTACCATCCCATGTCAGAATTTACCCTCGATGAGAATTAAATTTAATCCCTCGGGATAAAACTTCCTTTACATTTAAACTGAATAGCTTTAGCTTTACATTACATTTAAATGAAAAGGTTAAACGTACAGATATAATGTGTTTAACATACACATCTCCACTGTCTGAAAAGTGTTCACAATATAAATTCATTTATGTTTCCTGTACATTTACACTTAAGGAAAAGTTTGAAACTTCTATTAATTTAAAATGAATATTGTCACATAGAAAGTTACACTGCTGTAAAGCTTGAAAACTTACATTAATTTTGAAGTGAATATGTTTTATGGGGACATTTACACTGCTTGGAAAATTTAAGTATTATACTTAGAATGTACATCCTTTCTTTTCATCTTTCCCTCCCTGCTCCATAGGGAACCTGGAACTACTTTATGCTTTTAGTTCTCTTTACAAAACTATCAATAAAGTAATCACCAGCCCGTGCGGTGGTGGCTCATGAATCATCACTCTATACGCTGAAGTTGCCAGCCTCAAATGACTTTGACATCCAATAGCGAGTTTCACATATTAAACTTCACATGGTAATATCTATAGATATGTTAGTTCACATGTTAGTAATAAAACAGAATGAAAATGCAATACTTACGCCAATCGTGGCTACAGACGTTTTTGCTCAGAGAAATAAAAGAGACGAATCGTTCTCTTACACGCGTCTGGGATGTCTTTAATTTTGACCATATATTCCCCCTCTGAAACCGTGTTTCTTCAGTTTCCTAGTCCCAGGGTTCCTTATTAATATTTATAGAGTTCCTGTGCTTTATAAGTCTTATCTGGTTCTCCAATAAAAGGCCCTGTTAACAAAAAAGAATTATGAATCTAGTCTTCACTCTGGCGAGGTCTGATGTTGTCTTGGCGAGCGTGAAATTCACAGTGAAATAAAACTGCGAAATGGTCAGGCTATATTCCTATTTTCCAAAGCATTGTTGTTATGAATATAATCAGAAAGATCCAATCATTTCAAATCATGCAGATAGGGTGTGATATTTCAAAACAGTCCACGTGAAATAAGGTGCGTTCCTGCAAAGGTCACGTATTACCATATATGGACATCTGATGCCTTGCATACACTCTCACAAACACATTTGTAGACTCATATTGTCTAAAATGTAATACATCCATGATTACTTTTAACCAAGTGACCGGAAGCGATTATAGCACACTTGTCTGCCCACATGTGTCACACAGACAGTAATCTCGTTATCTGTCGTATGAGTACGCAAACTCCGTGTCTTATTCGTGATTAAGCCGATAGCGCTGGCCGATGTACGCGTTAATCTGCCGCGCCAATAACCAACAAATCTGGGTAGCGCCAAGCAAATGTGATGTATCATATCAGCCGCTCCTTGCAAATGTGATATTTATCACCTACAGGGTGCTTTGATAAAATCAAATATCTGCTACTTAGCAGAAAAATAACGAGGAAAGAAAGAAAGAGAGAAAGAAAAGTGCGATAATTGAGAGCACATAATACAAATCAGTACCACAAATGTACCAATACTACCGGAGAGAACCAAAGATCGCTAAGAGGTCGTCCATTTCGTCACAGATAGGAACACAAAATAAAGAATATTGTCCAGTGAGAACAAATAGAAGATTATGTGAAAGAATGAAAATTGGAGGCTGCTAAGAACATAACAGGTAAATTCCAGTTTCTTGAGGTGGCGAAATCAATTTAAGTGAAAATGAGAGTTATTAAGAAAGCACGGGCTGAGATTTCATAATGCGAAGTGATTTAATAGTAGTAATTTGTGAAAACAAAGAAAAGTTATATATTCAGTTAATATAGAAACTGTTCTCACACCCCGAATACCACTCATTTAATAAGATAGTCAAACGCCATTTAAATTTTAGCGTGAGAAGTTTTCTATACGATTAACAATTTCTACAACAAGCAATAAGTGGCAGGACCAGACTTTCGACAAAATCTGAATTCACTTACTTTACCCATTTTAAAAAACTCATGGTCAACTTTATCTTGATCATTTGCAAGTAAAGACCACCTGACTCTTTAACTACTTTATAAACAAATCTAGAGCTTGAAAATTGTGCTCGTAACGGAAATTCTAATAGCCTACTTTGTGAGAAAAATTTGAAAATTGTGCTCGTAACGGAAATTCTAATACTTTGTGAGAAAAATTTGAAAATTGTGCGCGTAACGGAAATTCTAATACTTTGTGAGAAAAATTTGAAAATTGTGCTCGTAACGGAAATTCTAATACTTTGTGAGAAAAAATTTGAAAATTGTGCTCGTAACGGAAATTCTAATACTTTGTGAGAAAAATTTGAAAATTGTGCTCGTAACGGAAAAAAATTCTAATACTTTGTGAGAAAAATTTGAAAATTGTGCTCGTAACGGAAATTCTAATACTTTGTGAGAAAAATTTGAAAATTGTGCTCGTAACGGAAATTCTAATACTTTGTGAGAAAAATTTGAAAATTGTGCTCGTAACGGAAATTCTAATACTTTGTGAGAAAAATTTGAAAATTGTGCTCGTAACGGAAATTCTAATACTTTGTGAGAAAAATTTGAAAACTGTGCTCGTAACGGAAATTCTAATACTTTGTGAGAAAAATTTGAAAATTGTGCTCGTAACGGAAATTCTAATACTTTGTGAGAAAAATTTGAAAATTGTGCTCGCAACGGAAATTCTAATACTTTGTGAGAAAAATACTTTCTTGCTGATCCCTGTGCCCGTATAGCTAATTAAATACACCAGGGGGTCCACAAACTTGTTTGCACCGCGGGCGCATTTCAGACTCACAAAGAGCGTGATGGGCACCAACCAAACATCGCGTCTTACTTACAAGTATTTTTAAAAAATGGTTCATTTTTACAACAAAATATACACAGTACTTATTTAGGGTCGATTAAACAGACATTGAATTAAATAAGATGAGGATTTTAAAAAATAAATTGATCTTCAAATCATTTGAGTCAAATGTATAATTAGTGGGATCTTTGTCAGTGCACGTCAGCGGCCAACCTTTTATAGTTAGAAGTGTATGATGATGTTCTTGCGTGCAAACAAGCATCCAGATAATCATCAGTGAGCCGCGACCTGTACTCAAATTTCAAAATGTTCATTGTTAGTAATAATGGTTCGGAACGATATGGGAAGCCCAAAATAAGGACGTTGGTTGCGTTGTGTCCGTTTACAGCAAAGCTGCGATACCGACACATCCGACTTCAGCACGGCATTTTTGGGACCGGGTTAGCCTTCCCTCTTCAATCCCTACTCACTCAGCCAGACTGCAGTGATGCAGCCTGTTTCCAGGACCACCACTTGGAGGTGGAGTAGGGTCTTGGTCAGCTCTGATTCGCTGACCCTGACGCAAGCAGTCAAGTTATGGGTCGCTAACTGCATCCCTCACTGTTGACGCGTCTTATGTCCCGTTTGTGTTTGGAAACAAATCATCTTCATCTGATCTACTCCTATTTCTTGTCTCCTTTTAGATTGAATGTTGTTTACCTGAATGTTCCATGGTCTATGTCTATTACTTTCTTTCTTTATTATGACATTTTGCTGGCAAGATCCTTTTATCTTTCTCCACGCTCTTACCAGTTCTACATTCATTTTCCACCCATCTGGCACTTTTGTTCATTTCTTATGTCTATGTTGTTTATTTGCACTGTCTTTCCTTTCCTGATGTCTCCTACACAAGTTCTCACAGCTATCCGATGTTTCCTTCTATTTAGGCTACTCCAAATGATGTTTCCTTCTATTTAGGCTACTCCAATGAGCACCTTTATCGACTTTGTCCCTTTCCCACTGTCTGTAGTCTGGTTGGTGGTTATATCAGTCATGTGCCCTTCCTATCCTATGCACTTGTGGTTCTCTCCCACCTGGTGTATGCCAATGTCTATTCCACTTCTTGCCATATTCTTGTGCTCTGTTGTTCTCTTCTTTAGTTATCCATGCATAGGTGTTCCAAAATCTCTCTTTATGATGTGGATATCTTGTTGCACAACGTTGGTGTTGTTCCATGATCTTCCTGGGAATATATTAGCCTTCCATCTGTTATTTGTTACTTCTTGACACTTTGTTACATTATTTCTTCTTCTTCTTTGATCCTTAGCCGCCGACCGTCAAAGCAGTCAGTGGCCATCACGCCTAGTGGCGTCTTGTAGGACAACAACAAATTGATTCCATTTTGCTCGGTCGGTGGCCATCCTTCGTACAGTGCCCCAACTCTGGTTCATTCTTTGCATCTCCACAGTCCTCCGCCAGGTTGTTTTTGGTCGGCCTCTCTTTCGTTTTCCTTCAGGGGTCCAAAGCATAGCTGTTCTTGTGATGGCATCGGGGTCTCTTCTGAGGACATGGCCAACCCAGCTCCAGCGTCTGCCAGCTATGATGGTGTGCATGTCCTCTTGCTTGCTACGAGTAAGCAGATCTTGGTTAGTGATGGTATTTGGCCAAAAGATTCGGTGAATTTTTCTTAGGCATGTTGTGTGAAAAGAGGACAATTTCGACATTTCCTTCTCTGTAACTCTCCAGCATTCCGCACCATAGAGAAGCACAGAAAGCACACAGCTCTGATATAATCTTAATTTTGTGCTTGTGCTGTATTGGGAGGACTTCCAGATGTTGTTTAGGCTAAAGAAGGCTGTCCTTGCCTTATTCATTCTGATGTTGATGTCTTTGCCTGCCCCGCCATCTGATGTTACTATGCTTCCTAGGTATGTGAAGGTATCTGTCTGAACCAATTGCTGATTCCTTACTGATATGGGCTCAGGGTTGCTCACATTGAGCGTCATGACCTCAGACTTCTTTAAATTGATATTCAAGCCCACCTGCTGGCTAAACTTATTAGGTCTATCCGTTTTTTCCTGGATGTGTTGATGTGAATGTGCTAGTAGTGCAATGTCGTCTGCATATTCCAGATCTTCCAATGTAGAAAATGTTGTCCATCTTATTCCTCTTGGACTGCCCTCTGTTGTCTGGCGCATGACCCAGTCTATGACTGTTAAAAATAGAGTGGTTGATAAGGGGCATCCCTGTCGTACTCCTGTCTTCACCTCAAAGGTTAGGTTGCTCTGCCTAGCACTACACGTAAAGTTGGCATAGAGGCTTTTTATGATTGACACTATGTAGCTTGGAATTCCATAAGCCCTCAGTATTTTCCATAAACTGTCCCTATGTATGCTGTCAAAAGCCTTTTCAAAATCAACAAAATTAATGTAAAGCTGTCTTTGCCATTCTGAGCACTGCTCTATAATGTTCCTGAGAGTGAATATATGATCTACACATCTCCTGTTCTTTCTAAATCCTGCTTGTTCTTTCCTCAGTTTGTGGTCTACTGCCTTTGAAATTCTCTGTATAATTATCCTGCCTATTATTTTGCTTGGAACTGAGAGAAGAGTGATTCCTCTCCAATTATTGCAGTCTGCAAGATCTCCCTTCTTGGGCAATTTGACAATTATTCCTTTGTTCCACTCTGATGGTGTTGTCCCCGTTTTCCAGACTTGTGCAAATAGTGGTTCTAATAGTTCTGCTGCTAGCTCAGGGTCTGTCTTAAATAGCTCTGCATTTAAGTTATCATGGCCCGGAGCTTTGCCGTTCTTTAACCCTTTGATTGCTGTGATGATTTCTTCTTTGCGTGGAATGTCTGTATTCACATCTAGATCATTTTCAGCTTCAGGAACATTCAATTGTGTCTCTGGTGGTTCCTTGTTCAGAGTTTCTCTGAAGTGCTCTGCCCATCTTGTTTCCTGTCCCTCTGCTATCGTGATGTGATTACCTTGCTTATCTCTTACTAATGTAATATTGTTTGCACCTCGTTTTCCGCTGATGAATTTAGTTATTTTGTATACTGTGCTTTGTTCATTTCTCAGTGCTGCCTCCTCTGTCTGTCTTGCAAGATCGTCTAGGAAATTCCTTTTGTTGGCTCGGGTTTGTCGAAAAGCAGCGGCTGGGAGACTTTTTCAGGCCATAAATCGAGGATTCCTCAGCAAGAGAGAGGTTGGTAAGAAAACGAAGATGGCTGTATACCGCTCCACCTATGTCCCAGTCTTGACATACGGATGCGAGTCATGGGCAATGACTACAACCCATAAAAGCCAGATCCAAACCTCAGAAATGAGGTATCTGAGGAAGGTGGTTGAAGTAACAAGAAGAGACATGGTACGCAAGCAGACGATACGTCAAGGCCTTAAATCCTACCCCCTGCAGACCCAAGTAGAACAGTCCCAATTAAGATGGTTTGGCCATGTCTGCAGAATGGGAGAAGATCGGATACCACGACAAGCATGGGAAACAAAGAGCCAAGGATCCAGACCCCGAGGACGACCCAGAGTCCGCTGGGAGGACAACATTAGACAATCTTTGAAGGATCGAGGACTAGAATGGAACCAGGCCAGGAGAAAGACAGCCGATAGGATAGTCTGGCGCTCTCTCTTCCAAACCTCTACACCTCACGGTAGAAGGGGAACGACTAAGTAAGTAAGTAAGGCTCGGGTTTGGCGTTTAACTTCCTTGTCCAGCTGACTGTACTGTTCGCTATATAGTTGCTTTAACCTGGGGGACTTCGCTTCTGTTTTCTTTCTTTTCATTTCCTTTCTCATCGTTATGGTGTTTAATGTTTCTGGTGTTATCCAGTCTTGCTTCTTCCTTTCCAGGAATCCCAAACATGATTTGCTGCTTTCTTTGTATATTGTTGAAATGGTGTTGAAATTCTGGTCTATATCATTAGTCAATGTCTTTTCCTGACTTTTGGCAAATTGATATCGTTTCTTTATGTAGCCGCAAAAGCTGTTCTAGTAAGGGGGTTGTTGCTGTCATTTTCGACGGAGTCATCTGTCAAGTTATTTGCTTATGTTTGTATCATAAGTATAATTGTGTCTTTACCTGCGATGTCAGGTTGATTAGGGGTTGTCTTCCCTTGTTTATTCATTCATTGTGTTTGACCTTTAGGGTCAGAGGTTGACAGTTCGGCGTGGGCCTATGGGAAGGTTTTTTAAGCGGGAGTGAGATATACTTCCGGGAAGCCGGGAGGTCCTGTTTTTCTGAAGGGACCAAGAGTCCATTGTTTTTCGGGGAGAATCTTCGAAGTAACTGCTATGGCAGTTTTCCCCAGTGAATCTCTGTGCGTCGGGATGACGACAGAATTCCTTGTGTAGTTCTGAGGATTCATTTACCAGGTAATACCGACCTTTATGCATTATTACGCTTTTCGGTGGCAGAACATGTAAAGGATTACCTAGGGTGAACAGCAGTTCACGGATCCGCCATTTCAGAACTTATATATTTGTGCTCGAGGTAGCCATCCAAGACTGTTAGTCTTATATTGTCCAGAAATCCAGTGACGAAGATATATTGTGGGAGCCGCAGATTGGCGGAACTTCTATCTACAATAAGTATTACTGCAGGGTTGGTGATAACCTATTTAACAGAAGTACACGGCCGACGTTAGGACGAGGCCTGTGCTTCCGGCTATTATACTACAGCCTGATATGTGCAATTGGCAGGGAGTGCCAAGTTGCACCTGTGTGTCAAGGTAACTAAGGCATCTGACGCGTTTAGTCAGAGACGCCAAGGGCGACGCTACGAACTGTCATTATTGAAGAACTTTGCTATTGACCATGCACGTCTATTCTGATGTTTACCTTTTTGAATGCCAAATGTATACCTATCGATGTCAGGTCAGCATGACCTTGTTACACTGACTGTTCCTGTTGATATTATGTGTGTTCCCGTCAATAAATGTCTTGAAACATGCCTGCAGTGTCAAAGCATCCTTGATTACTGCATGTGAGAGTATGGGTTGCAGGATCTACATCTATACGAGCCTAAACACATTCGCGTCTTCATTCGCACCCACACTCAACTCATCATACGCTCGCACTACACATCTAACAACATGTAAACTGTCTTGGGCCAGTGATCACCTCAACAAGAAAAAAAAGACAGCTACATTTCTGGTGGACCAGTTACGTGGGCTCTTATGATACATTTCTTGTCGCCAATGTGGCCTAGAAACTTACATTTCTGATGGACCAGATCTGTGGGTTTAAAAAGAACAGAGCGAGCATTTGACATTATTGTTGACATTTATGGATCCAGAAATTTACATTCCTGGTTGGCTGTTACATGTATGATGTCTCCAGTTTTGTCGAGAAAGTTACAAGAAGGACAAGTACACATTACACTTCTGATCTGTGGGTCTAAGCTACACACGGGACAGCCGTAACACACCGCTAATTCTACACTTGCAAGTTTTGGCTACAACAGGACAGAGATAGGTCATCAACAGTTGACCCAAATAAACAGTACGAGCATTTATATCATAATGCTACATAAACCATAACAAGACATGTACTGAAGTTAACATCTAGGCATTTGCTACGTGGACCATAACTGCATAGAAGGCGGGTTCCTATTGTAAACAGTACTGCGGGTTGTGACACGTTTCATTCAACAACAGACTTTTCTAGGTCAGAGTATTCAAGCTACATTGTTGGAGGTCAAGTGTCTGTAAACAGTACGTGAAATTGTAAACATTCAATGTGCAAGCCCTAATTTGAGAAGGTCATAGTAACTTTGGTTCGTGAATACCACTTTATGTTACAGTGGATTTGACGTTCAGTGCGCGTTTGACATTTCGTTTCTGTGTTCGCAAGGAGCAAGAAATTTATTTTAGTTTCAGCTGTGACTGAACTTGTTCTGCAACACATTGAAATTGATTGCTATATGTTTATGTCACTTCTACTGTTTTGTGTATTTTTCTGCGGGTTTTTCGGTTGGTGGGTCTTACGGTAAATATGCCACTTGATCGAGGCTTACTGTAAGCGGTCTGTAGGTGCAAATTTTCTTAATTTGGAAATTTGCTAGTGACAATTGGTCGCTATTGATGTTAGCTGTGATGTAATTGTACTTAACGTTGTTTTTGTAATATTTTGTCTGTTTTTCAGTTTTGATTGTCGATTTGTTTTGTTTGTATTCTGTAGGTCTCTCCTTTCTTGTGTATTTCTCTACACATTTTTGGTTAAAACAGTGTTGCCATTTGTATTGTTTTGTATTTTTGTCTTTGTATTTTTTTTTTTTGGTTGTACTACATTACTGTCATGCACAGTCTACATACACATACTTGGTCATGTTTTGATATTATTGATAAGGTAGACTCTTCATATAGAGTTTGTTAAATAATATTATATAAGATATTTATACAAGTTCTTTGATAAAAGACTTGTTATCTACAAAGATTAAGACAGTAAAATAAAGTGAAGTGAGTATACAAGTCTAGCATTTCAGACTTGTCTCCCATTGAAGTGGGATAAGGTAATTTATTTAATTTTTTTTCAGGTTTCTGATCTCATTAGACAGAATGTCTACATTGGATTTCTTCATCCAGCAAGGGTTGACCCTTGGTAAGTCTGGTAAAGAATTGGAAGAATATTCATCTGCTCAATTCGCCATTGCATTAAAGTCAGAAGAAAAGAAACAAAAAGAGGAAATTAAATTGAAAGCAGAAGCTGAACTAAAGAAGCTAGAAGCTGAGAATAGAAGATTAGAACTTGAAGAAAGAAGGTATCAAAGAGAGGCTGAGGAGAGAAAAGCTCAAGCTGCTGCTGAGGAGAGGAAAGCTCAAGCTGCAGCTGATGAAAGAAAATTCCAGATGGAAATGGAAGACAAAAAACTTCAAGCTGCTGCAGAGGAAAAAAAACTTCAAGCTGCTGCAGAGGAAAAAAAAACTTCAAGCTGCTGCTGAGGCTGAAATTAGGAAAATGGAACATGAGGAAAGAAAACAGAAGATGGAACTTGATGAAAAACTCGCAATTTTGGAGTTAGAGAAATTGAAATTGGCGAGTACGGGTGCTCAGCAAACAACTTCGAGTACGACAAAGGAGTTTGTTAGTAGGATTAAATTGCCTCATTTCAATCCTTTAAAGGATGACGTAGCAGATTATCTAGATAGATTCCAATTTTTGTGCGATACGCATAACATAAAAAAGGAAAAATATGTTGAACAACTGATGCCATTTTTTACAGGTGACACAGTGACTACTCTTATGACAATAGACGAACATGAGAGGACTAATTATGATGTTGTCAGGGCAGCATTACTAAAGAAATACCAATTAAAACAAGAAGACTATCGTCTTCGTTTTAGGACAATGTTGCCAGAAAATGGAGTAGATTTCTCTGATTTTGTTACAAAGATACGTCGTACATTTACACGATGGGTTGAGTTGTCTCAGATTGAGAAAACATATGAAGGTCTAATGGACTTATTATTGCGAGATAAGGTTTTGTCATCTGTTAATGATTCTTTTCTTGCATTCCTTCATGAGCGTAAGCCTAAAAACTTAAAAGAAATGGAGGAATACTGTTGTCAGTATGCCACAGCACATCCCCATGCTACAGTTAGCAATTCTAAAGTGAAAGAAGGGTTGCCAGCTGCTTCGGCAACACCATATGGCCCTAATTTCAGAAAAAAATTTCAGGGTGCTCAACAAAATTGGAATAGGGGAAGTAATCAAAATTACACTCAGAAGCGGAGTAATCCAACACATGATGGTTCTTCGTCTATGCAGTGGAGACAAGATGGTAGTTCTCGTAATTTTAGTGGTAATAATTTGAGACACTTTCGTAAAGGCTATCCAAATAATAACTATTCAAATTTTCGAGGTAATCATTCTCGACGTCAAGATTATGACGATGGTGAATTTAGAAACCGGGATTCAAACCGGAATGATGAGTACAATAGGCAATATGATCACAATTACAGGGGAAATGATAGTCGAAATAATTACAGGGGAAATGATAGTCAAAATAACTACAGGGGAAATGATAATCGAGGTAGACCTAGGTTTAACAAGAAAAGACCTTACCAACAGGCAAACTCTGCACAACAAGAGTTTGATGGAGCCTGTAATACAGCAAATGATAGTGGTAACTCTAGGGCTATCACTGGTTGTGCTTTCGATTTTGGGAGAGCAACTGAATGCCCCCAATGCTTAACATTGTTCGATTCATCGACTGTATCTACGCTAAGTTGTGGTCACCCTCTTCCTGCTCTACCTGCTACAGTTGCGCATGATGGGAGAGGATCTCTCATCTTACATAAAGGTCTAATAAATGATAGGCTAGTCTCAGTACTTTTCGATTCGGGATGTACTACCGTCGGGGTTAAGGAGTCTCTGATAGATCCTTGCTGTGCCACGGGAAAAACAATCAAATGTGTTACATTTGGTGGTACTATGGAAAGCTATCCTACTGCTATTATTAGGATTGACACTCCTTTCTTCACAGGAGATGTCCATGCATGTCTTCTTCCTAATCCTATTGCGGATCTTATAATCGGTCGTATTCATGGGGTTAAGGAATGCACCCCGCAACAAATTTCTAGTTGGGAAGAAAAAAACATTCAAACGGTCAATGCAGTGGTGACAAGAGCTCAAGCTCTTAATTCCCCAACTTCATCTGATAATAGTAATGAAGTTGATAGCCAAGACGAGCACTTGGTGATTTCCCATGACTCGTTTGTTAAACGTCAAGAAGAGGATCCTTCTTTGAAGAAATACTTCCTTCTTGCAAAGAAAGGGGATCCCAATCAAAATACGAATCACAAATCGTATATCACTATGAAGAATGGTATATTGGTACGAATGGTACAACACTCGGACAAGTCTATGCACTCGCAAATTCTTGTGCCTAAGTGTATGAGAGCCTTAATTCTTCGGCATGCACACGATTCTCAGTGTGCGGGACACATGGGTTTTTCCAGAACTAAAACTAGAGTCCTTGCGTCATTCTTTTGGCCATTCGTGAATAAAGACATCCGAATTTATTGCCGATCTTGCAAAATTTGTCAAGAGGTCAAGTCTAGGGGTCCGAGACATGCTGCTCCTATTCAGGCTGCAGATATTCCGATTCGGCCGTTTCAGAAAATGGCTATAGACATCATTGGTCCGTTCAAAATTAAGTCAGCCAGAGGACACCAATTTATCCTCACTTGCGTGGACATGTGCACGCGTTGGCCAGAGGCTATTCCTCTGAAGAGCATATCAACTGTCGATATCGCTGATGCTCTTTGGCTCGTATTTTCTCGTCTGGGATTCCCCGGAGAAATACTGTCGGATCACGGCACTCAGTTAATTTCGGACGTTATGTCTCAGGTAATGGCTACGCTAGACATTAAAAGGTCTCTCAGTAGTATTTATCATCCAATGTCCAATGGATTGGTAGAACGTCTTAACAGGACACTAAAGAACTTACTTGGCAAGATAACGGAGGATCATCCTGAAGATTGGGACAGGGTTTTACCTGCAGTCCTCTTTGCCTATAGAGAGGTTCCCAACGAGCATACAGGGTTTTCTCCTTTCGAACTTGTCTTTGGCGCGCAACCGCGCGGGCCAATGTCCTTGTTACACGATTTGATAACTTCCGATAATATTGACGATGATACACAATCGTCATATGAATATGTTATAGCTCTTAGAGAAAAGATTATCGAATCGTGCAGGTTAGCAACTTCATCTTCCGAATTTGCGAAAGAAAAAGCTAGGCGATTTGCTAATAAGAAAAGACGCCTACGTCAACTTTGTCCTGGAGACAAAGCATATGTCTTACTGCCCTCAAGAGAGAATAGACTTCTCATTTCTTGGAAGGGTCCATACACTATAGTCTCGAAAATTTCTGATGTCGACTATATTGTCGATGTGGATGGAAGGCATAAAACCTTCCATATAAATATGTTAACAGAGTTTATTGAACGTCCAGACTATTTACAGCCTATTTTCCAGGCGACGGACGACTCTCCAGTTCAACATGGTCACATCTCATCCCTGTCCGTTATACAGGATGAGGAAACTATTTTTTCTGACGTGAACTTACCTCTTCCTACGATTCCACTTATTTCAACGGAATCGTGGAGAGACGTTACAGTCTCTTCTAACTTGTCTTTTGAGGAACAACGTCAAGTATCCTCTACGTTACAATCATATCAGGATGTCCTTACCGACATTCCTGGACACACAGATGTCATAGAACATGACATCATACTTACTGATCGTAATCCGATCAGAGTAAGACCATACCCAATACCTATTCATTTTCAAGCACAAGTCGAGAAAGAATTGGATGAAATGATTCAACTACAAATAATTGAACCATCCACTTCAGCTTATTCTTCGTCGATAGTTATTGTTCGAAAGAAAGACAATAACATACGTCTTTGCGTTGATTATCGCAAATTAAATCAAGTTACGAAGTTCGATGCTGAACCTATGCCGTTATTAGATGATCTACTTATTAGACTTTCTAAAGCTAAATTCTTTACTAAACTAGACTTGTCGAAAGGTTATTGGCAAGTCCCATTGACGGAACACGCCAAACCTCTCACTGCTTTTTCGACACCTAGGGGTCTGTTTCAATGGAATTTTATGCCTTTCGGGCTTATGAACGCCCCAGCGACTTTCGTGCGCATGATGCGACGAATTCTATCAGATCGTGCAGATGTCATTGCATATTTAGACGACATCTGTCTTTTCAGCGATACTTGGGAAGAACACTGTGTGGGTCTGAAGGAATTGCTATCTACTCTACGTGAGCATAGTTTGACTGCTAAACCCTCTAAAGCTTTTGTTGGGTTTAGTGAAATTTCCTTCCTAGGTCATCGAGTTGGTCATGGTCTGTTGAAGACAGAGGACCAAAACATTTCAAAGATATTAAATATCTCGGTTCCGAAGACAAAAAAGCAAGTGCGTAGTCTCTTGGGATTGATACAATTCTATGGAAGATTCATTGAGAATCTGTC
Source organism: Oreohelix idahoensis (assembly GCA_024509875.1). Lineage (NCBI taxonomy): Eukaryota > Metazoa > Mollusca > Gastropoda > Stylommatophora > Oreohelicidae > Oreohelix > Oreohelix idahoensis. Next base: position 435,597 of record JAMPIV010014450.1, read on the forward strand.
CTCCATTATGGCACCACTTTCAACGTTATTGAAAAAAGGTTCTCCTAATATGGTGCGTTGGTCCCAAGAATGCCAATCTTCATTGGATCAGGTTAAGAATTTGTTCTCATCTCATCCTATCTTAAGACTACCGACGATTGATAAGACTTTTGTCCTTCGTAGTGATGCCTCTTCCACTGGCATTGGAGCGGCACTAATGCAGGAATATTCAGGAACTCTGCATCCTGTAATGTATATTTCTAGGAAGCTGAATGCGGCAGAAAGGAATTACTCGGTTTTGGACCGTGAATTGTTAGCTATGGTTTGGTCCATTCTTAAGCTACAAAGGTTCCTTCTGGGCGCGCATTTCTTTATGGAAACCGACCAAAAAGCTCTTACGGCTATGCAAAGTAAGGATTTGAAGAGCTCGAGATCTACTCGTTATGCTATTGCTCTTCAGCCTTTCCATTTCACGGTGCGAGCTATCCGTGGTTCGGATAATGTGATGGCGGACATATTGTCTAGATGCCCACATGATTCCAGTTAAATCTTGTGTCCTAGTTTTTCCTGATATATTTTCAGACTTAGGTCTGTCCTTAATATCATAATATGTTGTAATACAAATGTATTTGGATGATGTTTAGATAATTTAACAAATTTCATTTTGTCCATCCATCAGTGATATGTTGCTAAAATAGCATTGACATTTGTATATTGCTATGATTATATTATTTAGTAATGTTTGATATATGATTGGTATTGCCAGCAACTTAGGTTTCTTGAATGGTATCCCTTAGTTTGTTTGGCTTAAAGGAAATATTTTCTCCTATGTTGGGAGATGATTTGTTTGCTCTTCTATTGTACCTGATATTAGGTTCATTGTTTGCATGAGCACAGAAGTGATACTGGTGCTATCTTGCTCATGAACATATTAAAAAAAAAAAAATTGCATTTTTTTTTTTTTTTACAGGGGGGTGGTAGTAATGTTGCTGTCATTTTCGACGGAGTCATCTGTCAAGTTATTTGCTTATGTTTGTATCATAAGTATAATTGTGTCTTTACCTGCGATGTCAGGTTGATTAGGGGTTGTCTTCCCTTGTTTATTCATTCATTGTGTTTGACCTTTAGGGTCAGAGGTTGACAGTTCGGCGTGGGCCTATGGGAAGGTTTTTTAAGCGGGAGTGAGATATACTTCCGGGAAGCCGGGAGGTCCTGTTTTTCTGAAGGGACCAAGAGTCCATTGTTTTTCGGGGAGAATCTTCGAAGTAACTGCTATGGCAGTTTTCCCCAGTGAATCTCTGTGCGTCGGGATGACGACAGAATTCCTTGTGTAGTTCTGAGGATTCATTTACCAGGTAATACCGACCTTTATGCATTATTACGCTTTTCGGTGGCAGAACATGTAAAGGATTACCTAGGGTGAACAGCAGTTCACGGATCCGCCATTTCAGAACTTATATATTTGTGCTCGAGGTAGCCATCCAAGACTGTTAGTCTTATATTGTCCAGAAATCCAGTGACGAAGATATATTGTGGGAGCCGCAGATTGGCGGAACTTCTATCTACAATAAGTATTACTGCAGGGTTGGTGATAACCTATTTAACAGAAGTACACGGCCGACGTTAGGACGAGGCCTGTGCTTCCGGCTATTATACTACAGCCTGATATGTGCAATTGGCAGGGAGTGCCAAGTTGCACCTGTGTGTCAAGGTAACTAAGGCATCTGACGCGTTTAGTCAGAGACGCCAAGGGCGACGCTACGAACTGTCATTATTGAAGAACTTTGCTATTGACCATGCACGTCTATTCTGATGTTTACCTTTTTGAATGCCAAATGTATACCTATCGATGTCAGGTCAGCATGACCTTGTTACACTGACTGTTCCTGTTGATATTATGTGTGTTCCCGTCAATAAATGTCTTGAAACATGCCTGCAGTGTCAAAGCATCCTTGATTACTGCATGTGAGAGTATGGGTTGCAGGATCTACATCTATACGAGCCTAAACACATTCGCGTCTTCATTCGCACCCACACTCAACTCATCATACGCTCGCACTACACATCTAACAACATGTAAACTGTCTTGGGCCAGTGATCACCTCAACAAGAAAAAAAGACAGTTACAGGGGTCCTTCAATTTGCTGATGTCAAACCTTTTCTGTGCAGTTACAGTTGGTGCAGCCCTTCTTAGTTTCACTTTCAGTTTTGCTACTACTAAATGGTGATCACTTCCCACATCTGCACCTCTTCTTACCTTCACATCTTGTAATGCATGTCTCCATCTACCGTTAACCATGATGTGGTCTATCTGGTTTCTGTCCCGACCATTTGGTGATTCCCATGTTAATTTGTGAATTTCTTTATGTGCGAAGAGTGTTCCTCCAATGACCAGGCTGTTTAATGCTACAGAAACTTATTAGTTTATCCCCATTTTCGTTTGGTGTTCCGCTGCCGCATTTTCCCATTGTTCTTTCATTATATGTATTGTGTGTACCAACTTTCGCATTGAGGTCTCCCATTACTATAACAAGATCATATCTAGGTGTGTCTTCCATTTCTTTCTGCTGTTGTTGATAGAATTCATCCTTGACCTCCTCATCACTATCATTCGTTGGTGCGTAGCATTGTATTATTGTAGTGTTGGTGAATCTCCCTCTCAATCTTAATCTTATCAGTCTGTTGTTGATGGGTTTCCATTCCAGTAATGTCCTTTCCATTCCTTTCTGTAGAATAATGGCTACGCCTTCATTGTGCTGTCCATCCTCTCTTCCAGAGTAAAGTACTGTTTCTCCTGTTGCTGTTTTAACTTTTCCTGCCCCTGTCCATCTGCTCTCGCTTATCCCTAGAATGTGTAACCTATAGTTTCTCATTTCTGCCGTGACCTGTCTTAGTTTACCTGTCTCGTACATTGTCCTGACATTCCAAAAACCTATTCTTGTATCCTGTTTTGCGGTCAGGACATCCGTTTTCATGTCAGTGGCTTCCTTTCGGCTTTCACCACTGACAGTCATACGAGCCACAGACTCCGAATGTCCATCCCGCAGCAAAGTTTGTTCATTTATTGCTGTTTCCGTAACTTCATTGTTTTTTTTTTTTTACATAGACAGGGGTGTCAGCCCTATGCTAAAACCCCCAACCTGGAGGACCAGGGTACCAGCTTTTGTCTGACCCCTACCCACACAGACCAGTCCGGCTTGGTTGAACCTACCAGGAGTAAAACTCCCACTGGGATAGCTCTGGGGATTGTCAGGGTACGCAAGCTGCCATACCGCTACAAGGTATAGGTACCATTGATGGCAGTTACATTATTTACCTCACAACATTTTCTTTCTTTTACGTTTTTATGACTCCAGGAATCTCGCTGTATTCGTTGTTGTTGTCTCTTTCCCATCGTGCTTTCTGTAATACAATTTTGCACCGCTATTTGATCATTTCTTCTATTAAGACTATTCCAATGTGTGCCTTTGTTATTCCTCTGCCGAGACCTTCCATTATTCCTGCACTCATCGGTCTCTCTCAATGAGCAGGTCTGTCTTTTCCCTGAGTGTATGTTTGTGCGTGTTGGAACAGCCAGTGGGTGTCCGGGTTGTGTCTGCAAGTGTTTTGAGTTTGTGTGCAGGTTTATTTTGCGCAGTCCCCCAACCTGCCGACTGTATATCTATTGTGTGTGTGTACACGGAATTTCCAGCTTGCCTAGGTGGCTGTTGCGGCTCCTGACGCCTGTATCTACATACGGCTGCTCTATGTCCGGGCTCGCCACATACGAAGCATACAGGGGCCCTGTGTTCTTCATATCTTGGCCTCCCGTATGTTTCTTTCTCTTGCTCTTCCCTGTCTCCATGTTGCTCTTTGTTTGCACTGCCCTATCTCCATCGGTTCTTCTTCCCGCTCTTCATGTGCTACTGTCCTTCCTAACCTGAGATCCAACCTCCTTCTCACGTTTTCCTCCGCTAAGGCTAGATAAATAGCCTCGCTTAGGTTTGGTGGATCTTTGCGAAGTAAGTGCAACTTCATTGTAGTACTATTCAATCCATCTACAAATATTCCTACAGGCTGCTTCCCGACTTCTTGCTGGTTAATGTCATGTCCCAAGAAAGCTTCCTCCGCCAGGTTCATTAGTCTGTCGCTAAACATCTGTGTCGACTCCTGTGGCTGTTGTCTTATCTGTCCAAGCATAAGAGCCGTCTGTGGTTTCTGAGTAACTTCTAATCAGCTCCTTCTTTAACTCTGCCCACGTTTCATTTGGGAAGGTTTCCATTCTGCGCCTGATGATGTCCGTCACCAATCCATCCGTGGAAAGGTACGCCACCGTCTTGAACTCTTCCTCTACGGCATTGATCAAAGAACAATATCTTTGAACATCTAACAACCATTGTCTACACGCCTTCGGATTACCTGCATATGGCCTTATGATATTTCTTACATTTTGAAACTTAGCATTGCTATCAACTGTAGCCAGAGTCCTGACTATATGTTGTATAGCAGCCATGTTAGGGTCTACCCCCAAAGTAGGCTGTTGCTGCTGTATGCTGGCACTACCTATGAGAAGTGTTAGTGGAAATATCTGTAGAAACAAATTATATTAATGTACTGGCTGTCATGAAAAGTAAAGAAAACTAACCAATACACTTCAAATCAAAGTCATGTATGCACATATTCCACAAAAATACATATCATGAGAACCACTGAGGATTGTAAAAATGTAAACAAACGTATAAAATAAATATAACATGTAAGCAAATGTATAAAATAAATATAACTATATTAAACTAAATAACTGGGAAAGACTAGAAACCGGCTGACCGGGTTAGCACCCCGTAAGCTGTATTCAATTGCTATAGAACCCAAAAACGATAGATGCCCCCAGGATTCACCGAAAGGGGGGGGGGGGGAGAATGATGAATCCACAGGCGCCTCATTGGAATCGACCAGACCCGTTACACGGACTTCGAGCTCTGAACAACGGCTGGAGTTTCCATGTGCCTGTGGTAGGGAATTCTCTACTCAGAGAGGAATGAAAATCCACAGAACGAAAAAGGGGTGTGGGAGGTCATCAGGGGGAGATCAACAGCGCTCTGTCTCGACGGATAAGACGTTAGAAGAACGCAGCCAGGAGTCAATCCACAGTGCTGAGTACATTCAAGTTGATCTGCCTGATGATGATCTCACACACTTCTTGGACGGGAAGAGAGATGCAATCAAGTTTCCACCCGCCAGTGCAAAAGGGCTTTGGGAACAGCTGGACGAAGCCTTGGCAAAAGAGTTGGATAACAACCTGAAGCAGATAACTTTGGAAAAGAAGCTGGAAATCTTCGGCGACATAATATATCTGCACTGTCGCAAAGTGTTCGGAGTGAGGGAGGCAAGGGAAAGTAACCCACCACGAAAAAGCAGAAGACAAATTAAAATAGAAGAAATCAGAAAACAGAAGAAGCATGCCCGAAAACTGTTCAAAAACGCAGTTGCCGCAGAGAAGGAAGGGTTACGACAGGTTTGGGAGCACCTGAAAGGCCAACATAATGCCCTTTGTAGAGCAGAAAGGTTGTGCAGGAAGAAAAGGAAGACTCGAATGGATAGGGAAAGATTCTTCAGGGAGCCCTTCAAGTTTGCCAAAGAACTGTTTGAGCAGCCACGGTCGGGTACGCTAAACATCAGGAAAGAAGACCTGGAAGAACACCTTGGAATGACATATTCAGATGGTCGCAAAGATGAGCCGCTCAGCAGCATGGCAGGCCTTAAATGGCCGAGTAAGCCAGGAGCTGAATTTAACACCAAGCCCCCAACGGTGCAAGAGGTAGAAAGCATTGTCCAGAAAGCTCGATGCAAGTCAGCTCCAGGTCCTAATGGTGTTCCATATGTGGTGTATAAGAGATGCCCTGAGGTGCTCAAACGACTGCTTCGTTTACTGAAGAGTGCGTGGAAAACCCAGCTTGTAAGCAAGGAATGGAGAAAGGCGAACGGAGTCTACATCCCGAAGGAGCAAAATTCCACAGACATCAGTCAGTTCAGGCCAATCTCACTACTCAATGTGGAAGGGAAGATATTGTAACCGGGGCATGTGTTCCTTAGGACTGGAACGGCACCATATTACATTCATGTGGCAGTGCCGGTATATGCAGTATTTTCAATTTACTTTACAGAGAGCAGATGTTTAACTGGCCTAATCACCAGAGATTTAGATTTCTCTCTTAAATTTGTGTTACCAGGTTCGATTTTCTTCTCTTAGGTGTTGATGTAGCGAATTTAATTGAAATAGACAGATTTCTTATCTAGATCTCAAAACTGTAGTAATTCACCTTCTCAACAGCGTTCGATTTCATGCAAAACTTTTAATATCTTTCAGCATGAAACTTAAAATTTCAACAAAGTCTGGAATTTAGAACATTTTTACAATAATAAGCATAATAAAGTTTTATCATCTCATCAGATGCTTTCATCGATGCAAAAATCCCTTTTTGCATCTTTGTCTCGTAGGCCTACTCAATTGTCAAATATGGCGAACCTTCTCATTCCTCCGTGTTCCTTCCTTTAAGTTACAGTCTTATTTTAGGTTCGACTACATTTACCCATCTCCTCAGATTTGTCCTTGATTTCTTTATTGTCATAAGCATTCCTGGAGTTAAATGCTTTCCAACACAAGAATAGTCTACTCTACCTGATTTGAGGTGTAAGACATTGTTTTTTCAAATTGACTCAAATCCTCGAGCCTAGTTCTCCTGCGACTAGGGTTGGGAGCTCTATTCAGAATACATGTTTAACTATTATCACTACTTACGCCAGTGAGAAAATATATAACACTCAATGTCCTGGAATGCACATTTTATAATAAATGTAGAAGTTTGATTTCCTCAAAACTAAGAAATATGTAGAGCTAGATCAGATACGACCTCTTGAGTTGCGCTCTTTCATTCTACTGCCAAAATGGCGTCCTGTTCCACTTTCCCCGGGGTAAATCTGAGCTATCCGATTGGTCAGGGGAAATCACCCAATTATTAGAAATGGCGTGTGGAAGCGACTCTTTGTCCTAAATATGTGACACACAACGAAGCGGATTGGCCTTGAAGTTGGAATTGCGATGGGATGTACCATCTCTCCGATACTATTCGTGATGGCTATGCAGGTAATCCTCAATGCGGCTGAAGGAATGGCTATAGGTCCAAAGCTCGGTGGAATGTGTCTCATGCCACCGCTCAAAGCATTCATGGATGACACAACAATTCTGACATCAGATGAACATCAGGCCCGGAGGATGTTAGCACGCCTGGATGAACTAGTCAGCTGGTGCAGAATGAGCTTCAAACCCAAGAAGTCGAGAAGCCTATCAGTCAGGAAAGGGAAGATAGCAGAGGTCATATTCACGGTTTCCAACCAAAGAATCCCTACTGTCATTGAGGAACCTGTTAAAAGTCTTGGCAGGGTGTACGATGCCTCATTAAAAGACTCAAAGGCAGTGCAACAGACAATAGAAATGGCAGACAGAGGGCTACAGATCATAGACCAAAGCAGACTCCTGGGGAAGTTCAAACTGTGGTGCCTCCAGTTCATGTTGATACCAAAGTTGCTGTGGCCACTGCTTATATATGAAATAAGCACAAGTACAGTGGAAGCCATAGAGCAGAAGGTCAACAAGTTCATGAGAAAATGGCTAGGAGTACCACCAGGTCTGTCAGATGTAGCACTGTACTGCAAAAAGTCAAAACTTCTGCTTCCTTTCAAGTCAGTTGTTGAAGAGTACAAAGTTGGAAAGGCAAGGCTTGCAATGATGCTACGCGAGTCAGCTGATGACGTGGTTAAGTCCATTCAGCCCACACTGAAAACGGGAAGGAAGTGGAAAGTGGAAGAAGCTGTTGATGCTGCCCAAGAGTCACTCAAACTGAGGGAGGTAATCGGATACACACAAACGAATAGACGGGGATTTGGTAATGGAGACATCCGCTGGTGGTCCAAGGCATCAAGCAGGGAGCGCAGAGACATGGTAGTTCAGGAGATACGAGAAGCTGAGAATGATAAGAGGTTGCAAAAAGCAGTGCAGCAGGTCCAACAAGGCCAATGGACTACATGGGAAGGAGCCCTGCAGAGGTCCTTGACATGGAATGATATATGGCATATGGCACCTCTTAGGCTCAGCTTCGTTGTCAGATCACTGTATGACCTGCTGCCATCGGCCACCAACCTTGTGAAATGGGGAAAGTCGGATGATGAGCAGTGCCCCCTGTGCCAGGGGATGCAGACACTTGAACACGTGCTCTCAGCGTGTAAGGTGTCATTAGGGCAAGGGCGATACACTTGGCACCATTACAAAGTGCTAAATGAGCTTGCTGCGACAATAGATCTGGCAAGAATGAAGGCGAATAGCAAAGTCCGGCCAGACACCGCAAACACATACTTTCTGAGGGCAGGAAAGTCAGCACACCCCAAACCGAATAAACCTGGTAGCAGTTTACCATCTCTTCTTGATTGTGCAAATGATTGGGAGATGGCGGTAGACCTACCTGGACGAGGGGCATATCCAGAGAGTATCCGAAAATCGCGGAGACGTCCGGATATAGTGCTTCATTCTGCAGCAACGCTTCAGGTCATACTGATTGAACTGACCGTGCCATTTGAATCCAGATTAGATGAGCAACATTCGTTCAAAGCGACCAAGTATAGTGATCTGGCCGCGGATCTGAGACACGATGGGTTCACTGCAAGGGTCATGGCTGTTGAAGTGGGTGCAAGAGGGCTTGTGGCTGCATCAGTGTATGATCTATTGAAACTGTTGGGGCTGAGGGGACAGTCGAGAACAAGGGCCCTGAAGAGGCTTAGTGAAACTGCCGAAAAGGCATCAGGCTGGCTGTGGAACAACCGCAATGGGGAATGGAGATCGTAACAATAAACGCTGCGGTACAGAAAACACCAGGAATTTTTCTAAGTCCACAATACGCTGAGGTTTGTGGAGGACTAGTGAACGGGCTGCGACTCAGGGGCGACAAGCGGTGTATACTATAAGGGGTGTCAGTATCAAAAGTCCAGTGGGGAACGCGCAGTGGCGACTCGTTGACTTCGCGCTGGTGTCTCAGTGTGTGCGACGGAACGAACGGAATAATTTGTCTTCTCTTTGTTACTTTCACAATTGCCTCCACGGCTGGCGGAGTTGTGGAATTTAAAGTTGCTACCATAAGTGAAATGGGTTCATTTTTGATGCAAGACAACAGGAAGCTGAGACGCTTGGGAGTCATGACCCAAGTGGGCCCGCCCCCCTTAGAGTGTAAAGGAGTATATAGGGCCGAAACACTTGTCGGACGGGGGGACTTCTTCTGATGATCAGATTGCTTCCTGTTGTATCGCTCTGTAAAGAGTTTCCTATCATCTTTGTATGCTCTAACTATCTGTCTTGCTTGCTTGTTCTGAGGGCTGCATCTCGACTACTATGACAATGTTACTTTTTTCCTACTATTGACAATTATTTTCACACGATGTTCCCGAGTTATCGCGAATATGTACTATTACAGTATAATTTCACTCGCGCGCGTGTGTCATGACACTTTAACAAATTGTACATGCATGTATGTCAGAATACACCAGTGGTTACGTGGGATGGTGTATAGAAAAACTTTCCTTCGATGCAGGACCTCTTGACCTCTTGTATCGTGCTGACTTTTCTGATCTATTGTACTTCTTGATCTGCTATCTTCTTGCTCTGCTGTGCTTGTTGATCTGCTGTGTTTCTTTGTCACCAGTTCAATATGTTGTGACAACGTTCTATTGTGTTTGACTCCACATTCAAACACTGCCTAGTATAAGGCTGGTCACGTCACCAGATCCGTATATGTTGTGATAAACGAGCGCCAAAGCATTATTGTTCTATCTTTTCCTACATCTTATTTTATTTTCCCCCACATTTGTGCTCTTTCATTCCATGTTGGTTCTTTCATCGTTTTCAAGTATATTTTTAATCACGACTGGACAGTAAACTGTAATCTTTATCACTCGTGATTTCATTTATACCTCCATCTCGCATTATCTTTTGAAGTCCACATTGCCTCGTGATAAATCTGGTGAAACACATCTGGTTTCATCAAAATCAAACACCTGGACATGGTACAATTTTTTTGGACTATTGTTAACTTTGAGGATGGCGCGGCTGACACAAAAGATTAGTCTAAGCCGTTGTTTTAAACACAACACGGTCACCATCACGCAAGATACAATGGCCACGCAAACAATGCACTCCAGGAGTGCGATATCAAAGAGCCTCGACGCAGAATAAAAACCTTTGCTTCCAGATGGAATACAATAAGCCCGGCACGACAAAGAAACTTGTTAGCATGCAAGTGACAATTGATTGATGGAACAAAGGCCGCCGCCAGAAAGCGATATGACAGTTGGAAGGCGGGGGACATTTTTGCATTGGCCAGCCAATTATCTCAACACCTGTTTGTCAGGAAAGCCCGGCAACGAAATTTGATCGCGAATTGCTCCACCAACTTTTGAACTGACAGGGGACAAGAGAGATCCTGGGAATGAGCGACCATAGGGACTCTTAGCTATTGGTTGTATGGGTGGAGTTGTACGTCACCGGTCCAAGTGACCCACATTTGACTTTTAGAGATATAATATACCGCGCAGCTCGCTAGAGTGATGAGTCCAGTTTTTTTTTAACATTGTGGTGTAGGGAAAAATCCCTAAAGCATAGCCTGCAATTAATTCAGTGTGGATAAAATATTTCATACCTGTGGTGTAGTGTGTTCTTAAGGGATTTTGCGAAGGGAAAAGAAGGTTAGTAGATCTTATACAGATTATTAATACTTTTTTATTATTCTTTATTCATCTTAACCTCACAGCTAAATGTGCGAAAGATAATTTTTCAATTAATTCTTTTCATAAATGATTAATAAAATCAGAAGATTTTCCTCTATGATGATAGGCTGATAGGAAGTAATTAATAGTTCATACTTCACCTTCATCTAGCATGTTAAATCATCATCACAGTTTTCCATGCGCACACACTCTCATGCACAATATATTTAACATCATTAGAATTGAACTCACAGAAATCAGTAGTGAGGATTAGTATAAATGAAAGTCAACCCGTGATATTAAGGGTGAAAACTTACGAAGACTTTTGTGTGTCTTTAATCCCTCAGAAGTCTGAGTCTACACGCTATGTGTCTGACGTCTAACCAGAAAAAAGTTATCGAAACTGACATTTGGATAGCAGAATTCGCCATTGGATATCCTTCATTACTCAAATAAAAAGGAATATTTCTCGCCCACGATTAAGACGGCGGACGCAGCATTTTTCGTCACCTCATATCACGTGCTCACACGTTCAATAATATTTAAATCAAGTTCAAATCACTCGAAAGCTTATTACACTAGTCAACAACCAAAATGTACCAGAAATGAAAATAGCTGATCTTAACTAATTTTGGTGTGCTGAAAACGAAAATGACATTAAAAAATGTTGATTGGCTCTAGTTTTCAAGATATATGCTACTAGTTTATTTAATTACGGTCAATTTATATATGTGACGCAACTGTTGTGGGCGATTGCATAATTTTTTTCTAATGACCAATAAAAATGTAACTAGAAGTTGATGATGCAATCCTACCTATGATTACATCACCTTTGTGTATAAATATCTTATCTCTGATAAAATTTTGCCATTAGTTAGTGCATTTGTCCTTATCAAAAGTATCGTAGTTAGAAATGCCTAGGACATGTGTGAACAGTGCTAATAATTTCTGTTATATATGTGGTGAGGTGACATTTGTATCACAAAAACGAAATATAACTAAAGTGATTAAGAAGGTGTACAGTTTGTATTTTGGCTGCAGAATAGGAGATCAAGATAAGAGCTGGGCGCCACACATATGCTGCAATACATGTGCAGCACATCTTAAACTGTGGTTGACTGGCAAAAGACAAGCTATGCCTTTTGCAGTCCCAATGATTTGGAGAGAGCTCACTGATCATCTCAACAACTGTTACTTTTGCATGGTCCCTCCAATTGGGAAAGGCATATCAAAGAAGAAAAAATGGACTCTGGAATATCCAAACATCCCCTCTGCAATACGTCCGGTACCACGTGGCGATGACCTACCAGTTCCCAAAGTGCCAGAATCATTTTCAGCTGCTTCCACTGATGAAGAAGAGGACATTGGTGGTCCTGAACCATCAACATCAAGCGACCCAGATTTTGAGCAAACTACATCCACTAAACCACTCTTAATAACCCAAGGTGAACTGAATGATCTTGTAAGAGATCAGAATTTACCGAAGAACAAGGCGGAGCTTTTGGGTTCCAGATTGCAACAGTGGAATCTCCTGGCAGAAGATGTTACAATTTCTGTGTATAGGAACCGCCAGAAGCCGCTTGTTACATTTTTTTTTCAAAGAGGGTGACCTTTCTGCGTGCCACAACATTTCTGGTTTAATGGCAGTCCTCAAAATCAATTACATACCGGTAGAGTAGAGGCTTTTCATTGATTCATCAATCTTAAAGCTGTTTTGTTGAATAATGGTAATGTGTTACCGTCAATTCCAGTTGGTCACGCAGTTCATATGAAAGAAACGTATGAAAACATTAAGCAGCTTTTGAAGTGTATAAACTACAATCGTCATCATTGGTCACTTTGCGGTGACTTAAAAGTGGTCGCTCTTTTGCTTGGACTACAGGGTAGATACACCAAGTACTGTGGCTTTCTCTGTGAGTGGGATAGCTGTGCACTAAGTGACCATTACATCAGAAGACATTGGCCAATCAGGCAGTCATTGCAGCCTGGCAGTAAGAACGTTGAGAACCCAGCACTTGTCGACACCAGCAAGATTTTGTTGCCACCCTTGCACATTAAGCTGGGTCTCATGAAAAACTTTGTCAAGGCAATGGAGAAAACAGATGAGGCTTTCAAATACCTCATCAGAATATTTCCAAGACTGAGTAAAGCTAAAATAAGAGAGGGAGTATTTGTTGGTCCGCAAATTCGAAAACTTCTTCATGATGACGAGTTTCTTTGCGCGTTGCATGGCAAGGAAAAAGCAGCATGGCTAGCATTTAAGTCAGTGGTGGACAATTTTCTTGGAAACAATAGATCTGATAATTACAATGAAATTGTAGAAAATCTCCTTCTGAAGTATAAGAGTCTTGGCTGCAACATGTCTTTGAAAATTCATTTTCTGGATTCTCATCTGGATTTCTTTACGTCAAACTGTGGAGCGGTCAGTGATGAGCATGGTGAACGATTTCACCAGGACATTGCTGCTATGGAGACAAGGTATCAAGGCAATTGGAGCCCTTCAATGCTTGCTGATTACTGTTGGGCTGTGACAAGAGACACCTCATCGATTGACTACAAGAAGCAAGCAAAGAGAGCTCGAACAGCGACTGAATAATGACGGAATTGGGTTCAAATCTGCCTTTTTAAAACATGATATGTCAACTTTAAATAATGTTTTTATTTTTTCTATCATTTTATGTTGAAATATCAATTAATTGAGTATGTAACCCCAATTTATATAATGCTAAAGTAGAAAGACTAGCTAGCTGTTCACCCCAGAGAATTAAACAAGCATACATTATTTGTATTACTGTAATGTAAATTCATCATTTAAAAAAAAACCAGAGCCAATTGGTGAATTTCATTATGATATTTGAAATCAGCATGTCAAAATCAATAAGAAATGGTATATTTAATTTCTGGTACAAATAACTTTTGAAAATTTGTTGACTAGTGTTACAGGAGTCAAGCTAAAGCTCATAGCTGATTACTCATATCAAGTTTAGCTCCATCAAAAGCATACCATCTGAAGCCAAGCTAAAGAGCTCACACGTTGAATCTCATATTTATACCAAGTGCAACACTCTTAAGCGCATTCTACGAAACAACCCCAAAGTATATTTTATGAATCACGATTACATACTCAAGGTAATGAGTTTACATATCAAGAAAATTTTGTGAAGATATCCAGTCTGGCCAGTAACCTTCGGAGATTAGACAACAGACATTTTCATACGACAACTGGTAACTGTTGGTCAACGCTACAGAGATATTGTTAAACAGTGAAGGGACGGTATATTATCAACGTTTTCAGTACAACAGAAGTTTTCATCAGAACGTCTACGACTTAGAGATACCCCACTCGACATAACAACTTGGGACATTCTATGCATAAATGTGAATCATCCTACCCGGAAGAAGCGTTTAGAGACACATGGAATGTGTAGATTACTCACCATTTTGGTAACACGTATCGTACCACATCATTATCATTTCGCTTTACACAAGTTCATTCTCTTATTTAATTAACTACAATATTAATATCTCATCTGTGTGCATTTGTGTGAATAATCTTTTACCATCATCACGTTCTAATCTCTACTAACCCTATATGTGTAGATATTTAATTAATAAACTGTTGCGAGTTGATCCTATGAAAGGGCAGTAATCCTGAATATGTTTTTTGGACAAGGTAGATTTTGAGTTACGTTGCTTGAATCCTTGTTTAGCTATGAGGCTTATTTAGATTTATGATAGGAATATCTTCTCGTATGTTGAGAACAAAGCGGATGACCGTTACTCACAGCGTTGAGCCACGCTTGTGAGGAATTTATCCCTGAGTTGTAGTGAGCTGTGTTTAGCTCGCGGCTATGCTGCATGTATTAAGAGCTGTGTTCTAAAACAGCCAAGCCCCGTGACTGTTTGGGCGGGAGATGGGTGATCCCAAAAAAGGGGAGTTGTGTTTTGGGCGTTGACCGTGTAGGTCGAGTCCCAGTGGTTTATGATAGTGTATGCCTACGTAGTGCTTAAGAAAATGTAATGTATGAGGCCAGCTGTGAAGGCTCCTGAGATAAAATGTAGTTGTGAATTGTCAGAAGGCCTTTCTTGCTACCACTACGACCTCACACTCAATTTTTTTTCTTAATGAATGTAGCTATGTAAAATGTCTAGGGTAATGATATGTAATGTGGTGTGATAGTTATAGATACCCCCACAGATATTTAAGCAGACTAATAATATTTAACAAATATTATAATACACTGAACTAACTCAAGAGTGTAAAATTTTTGATAGAATTATATTACATTTATTTGTTCTGGATCAAGTTTTATGTTGACCAGAACTTTTTTTAAAAAAGATTTTAAAAATTATGAAAGAAATGCATGGAATGTTACATAATAAATGCAAGAGTGTACATATATAAGTACTAGACTAGTTAGTTTTATTAAAATGTTCTAGTAGTCATCTACTTGGGAGGATAGTTAATGCTTGTGCTGTTGGGGTGGCCTCATCACACCTGTCTATATTGACTACACAGTGTCCAGTAAATTACAGGAATTTTATGGGGTATTAGCAACTAAAAGGCGTTGGTGAACTTCCAGCAGACCAGAGGCTCACTCAACTTGCATATGTAGCTCTGGTGCTGAAATCTGGTGGTCCCACCTCTCCGTGCTGGCGGGCAATAATAGTGGTCTCTGTCACAACGTACTGCACAGATACACTCGAGTAAAATCACCAACTGAATGGACTCCGCCTTGTTGACAACTGAAACTCACAGCTCTGCAATCAAAGTATTGGCTATGTGTCAAAATTCTATTCTCTACCCACGTCTGGACACAACACGGACACAACAACCACATCATACAGACAGGTCAGATCTCTCTGACCAAACAGCACATTTACCATGGTGGTTTTACATCAGATAGGTCCTCCCAGACTATAGATTCTGAAAAATATTTATTAGTTTCCTTCCCTAAAAGTGGATAGGTAATATGTTTCATTATTCTCAACACTTGATCTGTCTTTCCTAACCCTTGCTGGAGTTTATGTATATTGTTGGTCCCTAGACCCTGACTTGGGCGGGGGGTCTAGAGCAAATCCCTACTTGTTTGTAAGGCTAGATTATGATATGGCAGTATCAAATCACTCGAACATTAAACAATATTCAAAATATACAAAGAAATAATTTCAATCTTACCAGATTATGAATAAAGAACACAGAAATGCTAGCAAAACTCAGCTGAGCTGCTGGCTATAGTATGGCGTCCCTGAACTTATTTCACTTTCTTTCATTTGGAAATCACCACACTTTAAAATACTGTGTCTATCATCGAACAACTATTGAGGAATGGCCCCACTTCTCGTCTGAGCGCCGATAAAATGATTGTCTGTGGCCAATCACTGCCTAGGTTTATTTCAAATTCAAATTTCCTACCCTAAAGTCATTTCAGTCATGCTTCAGTCAAGTATGGATGTTTATCTGTTAGTCTGTCCGTCTCTACTTGTTTTTTTTTTTTTCAAAAACGTACTTGATTTTTGAACCAACCTTTCTCTCCCCTCCAAAATTTTGTCGTTAAAAGTTATATTTAGACACAGCTCCCACCAATGTCCCTTCGCTTCCCTACTAAGTAGATTTGAACACCTGCGTCTCAAGGTCGTGTTTTTTTTGTGCAAATAGCGACACTTTTTATTCCATACAGTCTGTCGCTGATGTGAACAACACTGTCTTTTGTCATTATCTTCAATATTATCTATCCGTCTGTAAAATTAAGAACATATTAGTTCACTGCTCAGAATGGGCCATCTGGCCAGCTAATTTTTATATTCCTAACATTAATATTACGAAAAAGTTACTTTTTAATTTTTGTAATATTCCAAACATCTGCGTTCTGCCGCTGAATTCAAATCAAAGGCTTGGTATCGCAAAAGCGACCAATAAATGACTGTGGCGTAACATATCCAAGGTCCCTTCTGTCGAGTTCCTTACTTTATGTCAACTTGGGAAACGTGACTTTTCTCCGTTTCCCCCCCAATTGCGTCTCCTTAGCCTTTCTAGTCTCACGCAATCTTTCCAGTCATATTTTTTCCTTTTTATCCGCCGTTCCCCTCCTGTCTAGCAAGTCAATTTTTATGGAGGGTGATGACCCGCGGTCTGGGCGATCATGTACTATCAGCAGCCTACGCATTATGTTTTTATCCCTACATGTTATCTTTGGAGGTATTTTACCGTTGTATCTCTGTCAATTTCACTACATAGATACATCTCGTTGAAAATGACTGCTCCCACCAACTGGGTCTACATCAAGAAAAGTGATGAAATGCTTAAACCTTTGGCTAGTGGTCTGAAGGCTGCGTCTGTAAGTGTTTACCGAGGCCAACCTTTACTACACGTGCGAAAATATTTTGGTGAATCCTACCTCAAATTTCCGACCAAACATGGCATTACGTTAACTCGACCCGAGTTTGAACATTTATTGACATTACAGAACGAAATCCTCGCCGAATTTGACCGATTACAGCCACCAAGCACGGATACCTATCCTACTAACACTACCACGTTTGACCAGTACATCAATTCCAGCTGTTACCAAGCAATAGAACCGAGTTGGTTTCCTACCACAGACCTGGCCGATGTCCTACCCCCGAAGAAGCCTTCCACTAACCTGTTTGACGAAATCATGAACTCTAAATCCCCGATATCCCCAGAACCTAGTTGGTTTCCTACCACAGACCTGACCGATGTCCCTAATCCACCACAGAAGAAGAAGAAGCCTACCAAGCGATTGAGAGTTGCCCTTTAGTATTTGAAAAAATAAAAAACTATATTAACTAAAACGGTTTTTGTTACCTATATCGTCTAATTGTTTGTCTCAATGTTTGTATAACTGTTTGTATAACTGTTTGTATAAATGTTGTATAACTGTTTGTATAACTGTTTGTATAACTGTTTGTCTATATCTAACGTATACATAGCGTCTTCTTGTTATGTAAATGTCTTCCTATTGTCTAAAAGTCTAAATGTTGTTTGTCTAACACTACCTAAGTTGGCTATACTAATAATATATTTAAAAAAAATATACCCCTCTTCTTGTTATCTCAAGTCCGCCATCTTGCCCCAAATAATCTCCCCCTTGTTAGCTCAAATCCGCCATCTTGCCCCAAATAATCTCCCCCTTGTTAGCTCAAGTCCGCCATCTTGCCACATTTTCCTTATATAAAAATACCTCTTCCTATTATCTCCCCCTTGTTATCTCAAGTCCGCCATCTTGACCCATATAACCTCCCCTTGTTAGCTCAAGTCCGCCATCTTGCCCCTGCAGCGCTCCTGCAGAATTTTTGCTATATAAAAAGTCATGCTCCTGCAGGTGCTCCTGCAGCGCTCCTGCAGAATCCTACCTGTTTGGTACATTTACGCTTTGATGTCGAGTCGCGGGCAGAACCCCCTTACACGTATAAGTCTTCTGATGACGGCCGGCATTTTTCTTTGTTTCAGGGAATTTACCAACATTGGATTTGCTTAAACTTATTTATTTTACTGGGTAGCATATAGTAGGAACTTGGTTACTTTACTGTCTACTCTGTAACATAGTGCTAACCTTTGGGTTATTAACTTTTGGGTTCTTTTCTCCATAGGGGGAGGGCGCATTTATTCTGCTATTTCATATGTATGGAAATCTGATTTTATTTGATCTTTCTTTAGATATTGGTGTTGTCAAGTTCAATGATAATAAACAACAAAGAAACTTAACTTTGTGTGTTGGTCAGACCCATACCCAATTAACCGTAGTTTTTTTTTACGTTTTGTGTGTCTTGTTGTCACATAGCTGTGTGTGTGTAGTTAAACTCACATTTATATGTATGAGGAGGGCAAGGTTGTCTTGTACTAAATTACAGTCGTATAGATAGGCTGGAATAGAGAAATTTACTCATTCCAGACACATATCTTTGTCCTCAAGCTACCGCCCGTGAAATCCATTTCTCACACCTTTCTCACGTACCTATCACCATTCACTCTACTCAGACGGGCCAAAAATAACTCACAATGTATCTGTACGACACTCACAAACAGCTCACCATATCATTCAAGACACGTGAATTGTTCCACTCGTTCACCAGATCAAAGCCAAACCAAGACACTACAACTACAATCGTCATGCAAGGGACGTAAGCACTACTCTTGACCCCTCCTTCTCTTTCTATCGATTATTTTCCTTAGCCTATAAATTATAAGTCAGCTAATCTCCATCATAAAAATTAATCTGAAAAAAATACTTCTAGCCGAATTTTCCCTGCTAACCACTCTAATGGTTACAATCGTTTTAGAAAAGAAAAGTTTAATTTAACAAAACAATTTTAAACAGTTAAAGATTATTAACAATTATTCGAAATTTCAGCGGAGATTATAAAATTATGATAAGTCGTCCACGAGGGAGTTGTTAACTTTTGCAGATAAAAGTAAACTATGAGAATGGAGGTTACAAAATCTATTTTGTTCTGAGATCATTTATGAAAGAAGCGAGCCTTACTGGTATTTTGTGTGTGTGTGTGCGTGTGTGTGTGTGCGTGTGTGTGTGTGTGTGTGTGTGTGTGTGTGTAACGTCACATTTTGTCAAACCCCCTGCACCTATCGTCACACCTCGTTACAAAATTTTAGACCCCCTCTCCCTTCTCCCCCTGACTGCATGCTGTCATGTGTGTACGACCCCTAAGTTACGCAGATCTAGCAACAATTGTACGAAGATCACGCAATAAAGCATTACAAGAAACCGAACGATTTTTTTCCGCCTGCCTCACGTATATGACCACATCATGTTGCCATAGAAAAGTGTCGCGGCGTTGTTAGCCTTCAAAGATATCGTCGAGTTTCTATTTTATGCCGCAAGACCAGGCTGGTGACGAATTGTCCCACCCACGCAGGCTTCGTCACGTTAAAGCCCAGGTAAGATGTTTACATTTGCTGACTCCTTTTCAAGTTTTTTACTTTCCTAACACGGAAGTTTTTACTTGTGTGGAAGTACAATAGATTATGTGTTGGAATTTCCTACTTTACGATAAACATACAAGGCGGAAATGACTCAAACGGTAAGAAAACCCATAAATCTAAAACATGTATTGTTATTATTATGGTTGGTGAAAGTTAAGCGTGTGGGAAAGCCACATTTGCTGCGTTAGTGTCATCAATTTTGGTTATTTTTAATGTTGGTTTGGTTTTGCCGGACTGTTGGGTCATCTGTTTTTCTTGTTTCGAAGTATTTATTTCCCACACCTAAGGGTCTTTTGTATTTGGACATGCGCCCTAATATAACCGACTAGGTTGAACGGGACGCGCCTCGCCAAAACGAGGCAAAAAAAAAAAAAAAAAAAGAAGAAAATGTTTCGAAGTAGCGAATCTGCATAAAGTATTGTTGAACAATTTTGACGACAGAAACATATATGTTCAGGTTGTCAGCATACAACAGTAGTTTGATACATTTTAGAAAGTTAGTATTTAGTCTAAACAAAAAATGTTTTTTTCAAGATGCAAATACTAATAGGTTCGAAACGAAGTACAGTAGGGCGTGTGTTGGATGTCATACGATATAAGCCGCCCATATAGTTAGGATTAGGGTTGGGTGTAGCATTTATAAATCTAATACTAATCAAATAGTTCGGATTAGGGTTGGGTTTAGAATTTATAAATCTAATCCTAACCCTTACACCTTATTACTACGTCTCTGAATTCATTTTTTTTTAAGGCTTATAGAACACGTCCTACGATTTCTCGTGTAACCAATAATAGTAATTCTGTGTTGTGGCCCCTAAAAATGGTAGGGCTCATTCCATTTGCCATGAATGCAATAGTCTTAAACTGAATTAACACAAGTAGCCTAAAGTTAACTTGATTAACATCCCGCACACAAAACAACAGTTATATAAGTTTGGTTCTTATTTAAAATGTTGAGATTATGTACATATACCTGTGTTACGTGTAATTCCTGGCAACCTGATATTATGAGCAGCACAGTAGCACAGCTGGCCAACACATTTTCATTAATAAAATTACTCCTATATTTATCATTGTTGGAAACTAGCAGTTCATTAATTAGTGTATTTTGTACCATTTCTAATTACGTTATTACACAGCTACAATTTTCCTTAAACGTTTTTTTTTTTGGGTGTATGAATAGTTTTGTTTTTCTCCTTAATGTTGATAAGATTTGACTCATTCTAAATGTGCAGGTGGTGACAAGACTGCTAGCTAATTGTTTTCAACATACAACGTAATGTAGTTCATTTGATTTTATCTCATAAACTACCAGTCATTAACCATTACAACTTATTACTTTATTTTTTCACTTCTGAAGCTTTCCTTTCTTTCCTTATCCTCATTGTTCCTTTTCACCATTATCATCAGTACTTTTCACCATTATCATCAGTACTTTTCACCATTATCGTCAGTACTTTTCACCTCCCTGTGCAGCCATCACTGGTTTTTTTTTTTTTTCCATTTATGATTAAACAAAAGTCTATTTTGTGCAGGCAAGTGAATGCACTATTTTTACAGTGAATGCATAATCAGCTGATAAGTGATCATGCTGGGGATGATGGCACCATTGTGTACACTGATGGATCTGTAAGAAATCAGGATGGGGTTTCTTTGCAAGAATAAAGGG
>JAMPIV010014450.1:461994-497550 GCA_024509875.1 Oreohelix idahoensis
TCTGTGAACTGCAACTCACCGGTCCTCCATTACAGAACATATATGTTGTGCTCAAGGTAGCCATCCAAGACTATTAGTCTTCATACCATCCAGAAATCCAGTGACGAAGATATATTGTGGGAGCCGCAGATTGGCGGCATATTTATGTCCACATAAGCATTACTGCAGGGTTGATGGTAAACCTGCTTATCAGCAGTTACACAGCCGACGTCAGAACGAGGCCTGTGTTTTCGGCTATTATACTACAGCCTGATAATGTGCAATTGGCGGGGAATGCCAAGTTGTACCTATGTGTCAAGGTGATTAAGGTATCTGACGCGTTTAGTCAGAGAGATCAGGCGGCATTTTGAACTGTCATTGAATAACATTATTATTGACCCTGCACGAATATTGGAATGTTTACCAGCCCTTTTGAACGCCTGATGTATTATTATCGATTTCCGGTCAGCATGACCTTGTTTACAATGACTGTTCCTGTTGATGCTACTATGTGTGTTATCGTCAATAAATGTTTTGAAACGTGCCTGCAGTGTTCAAGCATCCTTGACTACTGCATGTGAGTGTAGGGGTTGCAGTGTCTACATATATACGAGCCTAAACACATTCGCGCCTTCATTCGCACCCACACTCTGTTCATCATACGCCAGCACTACACATCTAACAACATGTATACTGTCTTGGGCCAGTGATCACCTCAACAAGAGAAAAAGACAGTTACACTACACCACTCAACATACCTAGGCATTTTTCCACAGCAAATGACTTCAACTGCATTATTAGATGCCTGACAGCCTCTTCTTTTGGAGTCTCTGCAATTTCTGTGTCATCGTCACTTGCTTCTTCAACTTCACCAGCTGCTTCATGCACTGTTATGCTTGTCTGTACTTCGGTCAATATCGCTTGGAAAATTCCTTCTGGGACAGGTTCATTACAGGTTGCCACCTCATCATCCATTGCAACAAAACATTAAAAATCTACTCTTTCGAATTCTGCCATTGGCGATGGACTGTCCGATGGGGCTAAAACGTCATGCTCTTGGGTTGTGACAAATCCACATTTCTTGAAACACTTCTGTATCGTGTCGTAAATTTATTTTGAGAAGAGTCTTAGAAGTAGTGGTCCCGTTCAGAGTGAAGATTTATTACAGGTAAAATCATAGGTACAAAAAATACAAATAACAAGGTTGGGGGGGGGGGGGGTATGAAGATTGGTATCTAATATGCCCTTCCCGCTTGTAATAGACAAAGATAAACCCAGTCCAAAGATAGGTAGTTATCAGAAAAAAATAGATAATGTAACCCAACAGTAAATTTAATTACTCTGAAAAGAAGTGTTACAGTACTAGGTATGGGTGGTAGAAAAAATCCTGTTATTCTCAATTTGTTTTTTCCTTTTACTAAGCAGATGTAAGGGAGGAGAAATCACAAAGTTAAGAATTCCGACTTAAAGATCAAACAAGAAAATACAGTAAAAGTATTTACCAGGTAGGGAAATTAAAATGGTTGCAAAATAAATCTCCTGTCATTCATGCACGCTCGTGATGGCCACCACTCATGTACTCACACACACTTACCGATCGTAGAATCTGGCACTCCATAGAAAAATACACAACAGCCGTTAAACACTAGACAAAATGAAAAATGTTTTTCCTTCGTTCAACCCCAGATTAGCGAGGTTGGCTTGTAGCAAATATTCTCGTAATTGCTGGAAGAAGAAGCCTAAGTGTTCTGTTGGTTTTTGATTAGAGGAAACGTTTCTAAGGGATGGCACGGTCACGGATACAGGTGGAGATAATGGTGTGGTCTCTTTGATTTCACCGCTGGTGGTAAAAAAAACTTCTCAAGCTAGATGACAACAACTGACCAGTGAGGTATGGTTTACTTCGAGGGGTTTAAAATCCAGTGAAGAAAATATGCACAGTCAGTGTTCAGAAGATTTCTATTCTCTTTCGCAGTAGAGCAGTAACTAAAATATAAATATAGCTCTGGCAAAGTTCTTCTCCAGTTAATCTTAATATAATTGATGACGTGGTAAATTGTTCTTGGGGTTTCTTTATTTCTAGTAATTTTAGATAGCGGAATCACAACAGGATCGCCACAAGATTAAAATTTAAACAGTCTCATCAAATTCTGGAGGGTTTTTAAGAACCGAGTCTGGAGGACTCTACACAATGTTTTTTCCTCTTTGCTGGGACGCAAAGGTTATGATCAACCGTTTAAGCACAGAATAACTACACTCCAATATAGCCAAAAATCCAGAGGGAATTCTAGCAGGATTTACTATAAGCTAGTGTGTTGAAAATCTCTGGCAAACGAATGATAAAATTGCGTTTTCCAGGGTCTCTATTTATATGAAATGGAATGAAAGATCGGGGGGACATGTTAGAATCTAACACCTTTCTTGAACTCAGGAAGAATTCGAGATTCTAGCCGCCCGCTCCTCGTCCGATTATTCAATTCTCTGGCCGCTTCGTCTCTCCCTGTCCGTCGCGTTCTGCGAGCGATTCTGTGGTTAACACAGAGATGTGAAATGCCGGCGAGACTCTGCTACGTCTGTTTTCTGGGACCAACGCTGCCTCTGATCGTTAACCGCTTCCATCGTTTGATTTAGGCAACGCCTTTAAGGAAGGTACGAAAGAATGGTGTAGCGAAATGCTTGCTTATGATCACTCTAGAGGTTTCAGTAGGCGTGGCTTTACCTCCCCTTTAGACAAAGCACTGTCCAGAATGCACAGAAGATAACAGTCTCCATATTAATTAGCAAACGTGGTGGCAAGTCCACTCTGCTCTGACGCATATTAATGAGACCAGGTGGAGTTCCACGTTTCTGTTGTGCATTGCTAATGAGCCCAGGTGGAAGAATTCCCGTTGACGATAAAATTACAACAATATTCGGGGGTACTGATGCTACGAGAATTCTACCATATCATCTAACATTTCAGGGTCAGCTGCGTTTCATCGTCACAATCGTTTCCGGCTAAACTTTATTCCAAGCAGAACTGATCCAGAGGACAGCATCCAGAGCGTTAACTGATGCAGCGGATGAAGTTGCTTCCACAGGCAGACCACAGATCTGTGTTTTAGTAATGACCCACTGCAGGAGCTGGGCCCGGTAGTGCATTTTAAATGTTTTGATGATGCCTTGGTCAAGAGGTATGGTTTTTTAGGTCGTGTTTGGAGGCAGAAATTTCAGTGTCACGTTTGTGAGATGTTCCACTTGTGGGTGGCCAGGACAGTTGTCTACTGTCAGTAGAATAGACCGTTTCTTCTTCTTCATTTCTCGGTCGATGCCCCTTACCCACTCCTCAAATAGGGCGCCAGTCATCCATGCGGATTCCTGTCAGGCATCGCCTTGAAAAAGAGTCCGCACTCGTCAGCATTAAAGATGTCGTCGTCTTTGAAGCCTCTGGCAAAGTAAGGAAACTTTTTGATGAACTCTTCCACAGCTTCTACTGGAACTTCATTGGATTCACCACACAACACTTTCTGGGAGATCGCGTGTCGCAGTTTAAATTTCTCGAGCCAACCACTTGATGCTTGGAAATCTTCTGCCACCCCGAATTCCCTTGCGAATTTTTTAGCAACTTCTTGAATCATCGGCCCGGAGATTCGGGCGTTAACTGCCCTCATTTGTTTGAACCAGTTTAATGTGGCTTCATTGACTTCATCTAGGGGAGTTTTCCTCCTTTTCCGCTGTAGATCTCCGCTTTCCTTACCACATCTCTCCAAGTACTCATGTTTACGTTTTTGGGTGTTGCTAACTGTGGTCTTGCTAACCCCACAATGTTCTGCCGTCTTTTTTTGGCTGCTGCTTTCCAGAAAATGTAGAAGATCAACCTTTTCCTTCATTGTCAGCTCCTTGAGTTCTTTCCTTTGGGCCATCAAAATGGTTAGGTTAATTTTGTCAACGATAAAGTGTATAAAACACAGTCTGAGAGAGAACTTACAGTTTAGTAGTTGAATTACTATCAACCGGCAGGGCAGTCATAGCAAGAATGAAGATTTTGCTTAGAAGTTGGTCTTTTTATACTGCATGTTTGCGAAAAAATCAAAGAGGTTAGGTTAATTTTCTTTGTCGGCAAGCATCATTCGAACAGCGGTCAGAAAGCCTGTGTCGACAAAATTCAAAGACTGATTTTTTTAAAAACTGGTCAAGTAATAGAGGGTAAATTACTATTGTGTGTTATAGTCCAAGTGGTCAAGATACAACTTACAGAGGTGGTCAACTTATAGAGGTCGTCTTCCATTGAGAACATGTGGTGCGTGTCCGGTCTATGAAAATGTGGTCAACTTCGGGAGGTGGTCAATGTAGGTAGGTGGTCAACTACGGAGGTTCTTATATATATATAACACATACATACATACATACACACACCGCACACATACATACACACATACATACATACTCTTTATTCTCCAGAAAATACATTGATATGTACTGACATGATATAATAAAATGCAACATGGCATAGAGGAGAATCATTAGAATTTACATAAAGTAAATTTACATCAATTCATACAGCGTTAATGAGGGCTGTCACAACACTGTTACATACATACATACATACTGTAATTATAGCAAAAACAGTCTATAAAAATACGTACAGCACGTTTATATTGATACTAGTAAATATACTCTTCAAATGAATGACGGGGAAAGAACTAAAGCAAACGTCTTAATCTATCATCATCTGTAGCACATTTAGAAGACTGGGTATCTCATTTTGCTGATTCAGAATGAAATTATTTTACCCATTTTTGTGAAGTTTAAAAAAAGATAAAATGATATTGGCTTATTTTACAAGTGTCGTAATTTACCCCCTCCCCTGTCAAAGGGGAATAAAAAAAGTATGTTGGCTTTTACAGAGGGATGTAATTTATCCTTTGTCAAAGGGAAACAATGAAATGTAAAAAAAATTATAAAAATAACAATAAAATATATTGTACATGGAGCAAACTTTAAGACAGTTTGGCAAGGAAGAACATTCCAGCACCTCTGATTCATGCTATTGTTGCGAGGGTGGTTTTACTGGTATTGGAGGGTCCTTCGTTCGATTATTATCTTGGAACAAGGGTCAACGTTATATTGATTCATCATTTGTTGAATGTCCAAGAATACACTCGTTCCCTTCGGAGCTCATCAATATATATACATATTTTTCTTATCAGAAGAGTTCTTCATTTGCATAATCAACAACATTGGCAAATGCAGCAAATAGCTGTAACGTATCGATGTGATAAAGTCCTCAATTCAGAGTCCATGAATTTATTTACAGTTCACACACAAGACATTCACGTAGGTATAGATTCATATATAGTCATTAGAAATTACATGCATAGTATTCATGTCCGTCCGTGTCAAAACAATATGTCAGAAGAACATCGTGGCTATATACATGCGCTGTTGTAGTCAACAGCCAGAAATGAGCACATGAGTTCTTGACAGCTACAATTTGAATCATAATGCGATTCTCCTTCCATCATTTAGTTAATTTAATTAATCTCATACTTATATTAATAACCGAACTGACCCTGAGTTCTACATCGATTTATATATATAATATAGGCTATATACTCAGCCTTTTTTTCTTGGAAGAAATACAAGACACGACCTTCTTGCTTGACGGATAGCGTAACAAGGGCCATGTAACCAAGTCACCCAGCGTGACCTTCCCAACGCGAATGCGTCATAATCTCCGCATATATTTCGCGTTCAGTATACCGTAAAATATCGACATATTCTATAAATGTTAATGACCCCTAACGTTGCGCATGGCTAAACCCCAGCAGACGCCGTCATTTAAAATAACACCGTAACAGCTATACAGAGCTTCTACAAGTCTTGCAGAAATTATTATATTATAAGTCAGAAGAGTTCAGGACCACCACTGTTGTAAGACAAGGTGATAGTATTCTGTCACCTTATCTTTTCATACTCCTCATGGACGATGTCATCAAGGCATGTAAGGAGAGAACAAAAAAGTATTCAGTGGGGTACTGGAAGATGAGACAGGTATGTATTTCAGAGCTGGCATTTGCTGATGATATTGTCCTGATTGTTACATCAGAGGCACATCTCCAATTCAACCTGCAAGTCTGGAAGGAAGTGCCGGAGAAGAGAGGGATGGTGTGGTGAAGTGGGATGTTATAAATACTTATAGGGAACTTAGTGTACTGACTGAGATCAGCTGTGAAGGTATCTATATCTATTAAGAGTAGTGTATTATAGATAACCTTACTTGCTACCACATATCTATATATCTCAGTCAGAATTATTCTGGAATAGTGTGATGCTACGTTATGTGTCTAGGGTATGAGTATGGTGAAGTGTAAGTCACAACTACAGACAGATAAACAATTTAATTTAATCCACTACTCTTGACAACACTATGACACTCACATACATATAACACTCTACAAAGATATCTTAAAAGAGTCACTAATAAACTTTCAAATAACAATATGTATTCATTACTGGCATGAATGAATATGTGTCCTGATTCAACTACAAGGGAACCAGGAATCACAATCAATTTAAATTACAAGTTATGTACAGAATGTATTTAATATGAATATTGTAGTGACATATATTATTACAAATGTTCTATGTGTGTCAGTTGTGTAGTAGTAAAATGAGGTAATACTGGTTTTGTTTTGTTCAAGCTCTGTTGGTATTTGTCATCATGACTTCAATAGTTTGTCTTTAGGGACTAGTATTGGAGATGTTCACAGTTCCTGATTTTAAGACAAGTAAATTCCCCTCTTAATGTTAATTTTTAAAAGTCAGTTCAAGATGAGGGGACATAATGTTGAGCTCAGCTGGCCAATTCGCTTATCTGGCGTGATGGCGGCAGGAAAGGACTCCTCTGCTCGAATTCTCCTCTGGGCTCAGGAGACACCTCACTGATAGCTAAAAAGACCAAGGAGTATGCTGTCCGACTCTGGATTCAGCAAAGCTCTGACCAGGTGCTGCTCAGTACCATCAAGACCACTGTCCCTGAAATCAAGAAGGATGTACCTTCTACTTCATAACTAATTTAAATTTTCTTTTTACACTGATCACAATACATCACAAACATTGCGTTCAGAGCGTTAGGCCAACAGTCAGCTTCATCTGAAATACTTTATTCCCGTATTACCCTTCCTAATGGTTACTACGCCTCTGCACTTCCAGCATTATTTCTTTCTAGTCAATCATCCAGGTGTCAGTGTACTGTTTGGCCATTCCATGCCGTTTTACTTCTCTCCGACACCCTCTGTTCAGGCTGGAGCATTTTAGGCTTTACCTCACGTTTGCCACTGAACTACACATATATATATACAGGCATAAATCAACAATTCACATTCAATTTTCATTAAAAGATATTAAATGGTTCAAGCTTACCACAATTCATACGAATAACACAGATACGTTGATTAGCAATGAATTCTGGCACAAACTGGCACAAATTTCCATCTGCTTATCTTCCAGGCTTTTATTGAGCAAAATATATGCTGGCCTCAACGCACTGATGCTTTATCAAGCTATTTTAAACAAGTGGTTTCGAACTAACGCTCCCAAGTGTGTATATCAGCGAGTCTGACCAATGAGCCCCGTTTCGACAAGTGTTTGAAAAAATGTTACCTTTCCCCGTTTCCCTAACAACCAAGATAGTATTTATAGCCCGACCAATCGTGGTTAGGCTTTCATTTGTTGCGCTCCAATCAATTTGGAGTTTACATGGTAGGCTATTTCTGTAACGTAAATTTTTTTTCAAACACGTTAAAAAAAAAATCTTATGAGCAGAAATGATTTTATGCTGTCAGGCACCCCCAATATTTTATTTTGGGTATAATTTATTAATTCCTGGACTATTTGCGTAACGTTTTACATATTATTTGTCAGCAAGCCCTAAGGAACCCAAAAATACTAATTTAAAGGAGCTACGTGGCTGCGTTCAAAATATGCAATTTCTTCTACCTCCTGTTTCGAAGATATGCTGTCTGGGTACTGTTATGTTCTCAACCGTAAACCCATCTAATGTTATCTTTTCTAATAAGAGTCTGTTATGATTTATAAACCTAACTCTGGGAAAGGGTAGTGTATTTTATCACTGTCCGTCTGAAAAAAAATTAGTGCATGTAGACTTACACGCGTGATGGCAGCATTTGCGTATCGCGCGAAGCGTGTTTAGTGTTCGGCTTTCTGCCTCTCCCTTCTCGCTATCCTTTTGTCCATCTGTTCGTTCGTTTTGGTAACGTAATATAATTAATGTTAGGATTAATTTAGGTCATTACGCAGGGCCTCTCAATGCTTTTCCAAGAAATACAGCACACGTTTCATTGAAGAAAGCGGGTAATAATACAGTAAGCTTTTATATCAACGTGAAAGCGTTACAATTTGCAGACGAAGCAGAAAACAAGGGGGATTTCGAGTACATTCCTTGTGACAGCACTGTCATTTTACCATTGCTCTTCTCTTTATTAATTTTATTTGTTAGGCTTCATATTTACCTAATAATTTATATATGTGGATTAGAATATTTCATGACACCTCCCCTCTTAAAACAGACATTATATGTCAGTCCTTTATTCTATATACACATAGAGAAATTTATTATTATTTCTGGGGTTTACGGTGATTCTCATCACACGGATGGCGGCTTAAAAAATCCGCTCCCAGATTGGTTTTTCCAGATATATATTCAATGCTAAAATTGTATGGAGCCAGAAGCAAAGACCATCGGAGTAACCTAGAGTTCTCATGCTTAGCCTGTGCTAAAAACGATAAAGGTTTGTGGTCAGTTTGCAACTTAAATGCCTTCCCATATAGATAAATATTGAATTTCTTTATTGCCCATATTACTGCAAGACATTCTTTTTCGCTAGTTGAGTAGTTGATTTCAGCTTTATTCAACTTTCTGCTAGCATATGCCACTGGGCTTAATTCCCCATCCAATGCATCTGATTTCTGTAGTAAAGTTGCACCTAACCCAATATTACTTGCATCCGTCCTTACTATGAATTCTTGACTTAAGTCAGGTAATTTCAAAATGGGTTTACTTGTGAGCTTTTCCTTCAATTCTTGGTAAGTCATTTCACATTGTGGTGTCCATGTAATGCGATCTGGATGTCCTTTACGTGTCAATTCAGTTAACGGTGCACATATGGAATTAAAGTTTTTGATATACTTCTGGTAGAAACCACATAATGAGACAAAGGATCTCACGTCCTTCTTGGTTTGTGGTCTCGGGGCTTTCTGTAGTTTCTCTAAATTCTTTGGGTCAGGGGTCATGTTTCCCTGATAAACTGTGTGTCCCAAAAATTCCAATTCTTTACATCCAACGCAACATTTGGTTGGTCGGGCTGTTAACTTTGCCTCCCTAAGTCGATCAAACAGCATGTTCAGAGAGTCAATGTGTTCCTCAAATGTTTCTGTTGCTATAAGGATATCATCCATAAAATTTGTTATACAGGGATTATTCAGAGGATCCAATAATTTTCTCATCATTCTAGAGAAGACACTAGGCGCATTCTTCAATCCAAATGGCAATCTATTAAACTCATAGTGTCCTTCTGAGGTACTAAAAGCTAGGTATGGTCTAACCTCAGGCTTTACTGGAATCTGATAGTATCCTTTACTCAGATCCACTTTTGAGAAATATTTAGCTTTATTTAGTCTGGCAAACAGCTGATTGGTATCCGGCAATGGATCCACCTGTCCTTCTGTAATAGCGTTCAGTCTCCTGTAATCTCAATAGATAGTCTATCTCTTCCTTCAAAGCTTTTTCCTTAGCAAACGGAATCGAATATGGTTTCATACAGACAGGTGTGGAGTCTATGAGTTTCATATCATATTCCAATAGGTTTGTATGCCCTGGTCGGTCTGTTAACACCTCTGCATGATTATTTAGAACCTGTTGCACTCTCTCTTTCTGAGTTTTCGTTAAATGTGTACTGATTTTCACCTGTGCTGCTGTCTCACAGGGGTGTAATGGATATTCAAATGATGAAAGTGGTTCCTTTTTCATCTCCATGGCGATGGACAAGGTCAACAAGTGTGTCTCTTCCTGATGTTCTCTTTCCAAATATTGCTTCAGGAGATTCACATGATAGATTTTTTCTTTCCCCTTCTTATCTATCTTATAATTTGTTCTAGACACCTTCTCTAGAACTGTATATGGACCCTGCCATCCAATTTGTAACTTATTCTGACTCTCGGGCAAAAGAAGCAGTACTTTCTCTCCCACAGCCAAATTTCTGTCTTTCGCCTTCCTGTTATAATAGGCAGCATGTTTCTTCCTGGCTTGTTTCAAATTTTCATTGGCAAGTTTCCAGCCAGTTTTTAACCGAGTGGTCAGCTCATTCACATATTGGTATGAAGATGTAATGTTTTCCTCTGCCTTTTCATCAGTCCACGTTCTTAACAAAGCTTCAAGTGGACCTTTTATTGGCCTTCCAAACAATAATGTTGCCGGGGCCATACCGGTTGAACTATGGGGTACCTCCCGATAGCAAAGAGGGCGGCGTGCAGGTACTGGTCCCATGTATCTGGTTTTTCGTGTGCCAACTTTCTCAGGATCGACATCAATGTGCCGTTAAATCTTTCCACTTGGCCGTTCCCTTGGGGATGATACACACTACAATGGAAGTGTTTGGCCTGGAAGATCCTGAAAACTTCTTCAGTTAGTTTCCCCTTGAACTGAGAGCCATTATCAGTCAAGATTTGATTGGGAAAGCCTAACCTTGTGAAAATTGTGAGCAATGCCTCTGCCACATGTTTTGAATCAATCGATGACAGGGCTACTGCCTCTCCCCACATAGAACAAGTGTCCACCAGAGTCAGAATGTAGCTGTTCCTTCTCTTGGTTCGGGTGAGAGGTCCCACAAGATCCACGGCAACTCTCTCAAAGGGTGTTCCCACTATGGGCATTTCCCCAGAGTTGCTGGTGCAGTCCAATGTTTAGGTGCTACTCGTTGGCACTCTGGACAGGATTTTACATATCGTTTGATATCTTCAGTTATTCCTGGCCAGAAATAGTGACAAGCTATTCGCTGTCCTGTTGCGCTGATTCCCATATGACCACTGAAGGGAATCGCATGCCCTAGTTCCAACACTTTAGTCCTATATGAAGTGGGAAGGACCAGCTGTCCGTGACCATTGGATTCAGATCCAGCCTTCCTATATATCAATTTGTTCTTCATATAAAACTCTCCCTTGCCTGGAGGTGTATGAGATTTGGGCAACTTCTTGAAACATGGCTTGAGTGTTTTGTCCTCAGCCTGTGCCTTCCTCATCTCATCTGGGTGAGTATTTATGGGATTATCCTCCTCCTTCTTTGTCTGTGATCTGGTCTGCACTGTTGCCAATATCACAGGTCTCTTGGGATTCCCCAAGAAGACATATCTACACCCCAATATTAGAGGGTAGATTGGCTCATTTATCACTGCTGCTTTTATGATTCCTTCCACATATCGCGTTTTCACTTTTATTCGGGCGACGGGAAGTGTCATGGTAGCTACATCCTTGGTTGCAGTTTGAATCTCCACTGTTTCTGTGGTGTATTGATCGGCCTGCACCAGGTGAGAACTCACAACGGAATCGTAATCTAAACCGGTATCATATAAACATCTTATAGTGACACCATTACAAATGACATCTTCACACACACTGGGGGGTGGTATGGTTCCTGTAATTCTTCAGGTTTGCCCTTCTTTTCCTTTTTCCCCGATGTCATAGCAGCAAAATGAGGAGGTTTCCTTCTACAATGGTCAGTGTCATGATTGTTCATCTTACAATTTTTACACCACCTTTTTCCTTGGTTGAAAGATTTTCTTTCATCATATTTCCTTTCATCGAATTGTGGGAATTTATTTTTATTGTCATACCGTGGCCTATCAAATTGGTGCTTACCTTTATTTTGATCCCTAGGATCAAATTTATTAAAGTTCTGTGGTGCCCTAAAGTTATCCACCTGTTTCTTTTTATTACCTGTTACCTCTGCTTGAGCTGCTTGATACCTTTCAGCAACATTTAGCAACTCACCAGCCTCTCTGCACCTTGTTCCATGAGAAACTTTCTCAGGTCTGGAGCCATGGACTCTCTTAGTTGCTCTATAAGGACCATTTCCTTAAGATCTTGGGTTTTCCCCAGAGAAGTCCATTTCTCCAAGTATGTCTCTATTCGTGCAGAGAACTGGTGATAGGTTTCACCTGACAGTAGTTTAGCATTCCTAAATTTTTTCCTGTAAAACTCTGCATTCTTTTCCTACCTTAACAAAAGAGCCTGCTTTAGCATGTCATAATTTTCCTGATCACCTCTGCTCATTTTTGCAAAAACTTCATAAGCTGCCCCACGAAGTCCCTGAGATAACTTTAAGCTCCACCTTTCTCTCTCCAACCCATACGTGGTAGCTAATAGTTCGTACCTATTTATATAGCTCTCAATATCATCGTCTTTCTCAACAAAATGATCTAAATGAAAATTCATAGCTGAGATTGAGGCTCCTTGAGTAACCGTAGCATCAGAGGCAAAGGGACTGGCACCATTTTCAGGAGCATGGCCTTGAAACTCAAACTCCCTTAGTCGTAACTCATGTTCCCTTTGTAATCTCTTCTCCTCCTTTTCTGCTTCCCTTTCTGCAGCTAATCTCTTCTCTTCCCTTTCTGCAGCTAATTTTTTCTTCTCTTTCTGCAGCTCCAATTTCTCTTCTTTGTCAGCCTCAATCTCTTAGTCTCAGCCTGTCTTTGTCTTTCCTCGGCTTCCAAATTGCTTTTAATTTCCTCTTTGTCAGCCTCTAACCTTTCTTTCGGCTTCAATCTTCTTTCTTCGCGTTCAATAAATTTGTCACATTCCGTCGTGACATAGGCAACCATAACTTGCCCATCTAATCCTAACTCTTTTGCAGTCTGAACCGCAGCAGATCGAAATTTGGCCAGGTCCGCCATTGTCTATTATGTAAATTTATACAATGTCTAACCAACAATTCAATCTCTAATGGACAACACAGGCACCGTGAGCTCAACCTTATTTAATTCCACCCAAGGATACCTTTTAATTCTTATATTCCCTGAAGTGAATTACCCCCAATATTTTTAATAGTTAAAGATTCAAAATCCCAAGAGCGAGACCCCAATATATGTGGTGAAGTGGGATGTTATAAATACTTATAGGGAACTTAGTGTACTGACTGAGATCAGCTGTGAAGGTATCTATATATCTATTAAGAGTAGTGTATTATAGATAACCTTACTTGCTACCACATATCTATATATCTCAGTCAGAATTATTCTGGAATAGTGTGATGCTACGTTATGTGTCTAGGGTATGAGTATGGTGAAGTGTAAGTCACAACAACAGACAGATAAACAATTTAATTTAATCCACTACTCTTGACAACACTGTGACACTCACATACATATAACACTCTACAAAGATATCTTAAAAGAGTCACTGATAAAATTTCAAATAACAATATGTATTCATTACTGGCATGAATGAATATGTGTCCTGATTCAACTACAAGGGAACCAGGAATCACAATCAATTTAAATTACAAGTTATGTACAGAATGTATTTAATATGAATATTGTAGTGACATATATTATTACAAATGTTCTATGTGTGTCAGTTGTGTAGTAGTAAAATGAGGTAATACTGGTTTTGTTTTTGTTCAAGCTCTGTTGGTATTTGTCATCATGACTTCAATAGTTTGTCTTTAGGGACTAGTATTGGAGATGTTCACAGTTCCTGATTTTAAGACAAGTAAATTCCCCTCTTAATGTTAATTTTAAAAAGTCAGTTCAAGATGAGGGGACATAATGTTGAGCTCAGCTGGCCAATTCGCTTATCTGGCGTGATGGCGGCAGGAAAGGACTCCTCTGCTCGAATTCTCCTCTGGGCTCAGGAGACACCTCACTGATAGCTAAAAAGACCAAGGAGTATGCTGTCCGACTCTGGATTCAGCAAAGCTCTGACCAGGTGCTGCTCAGTACCATCAAGACCACTGTCCCTGAAATCAAGAAGGATGTACCTTCTACTTCATAACTAATTTAAATTTTCTTTTTACACTGATCACAATACATCACAAACATTGCGTTCAGAGCGTTAGGCCAACAGTCAGCTTCATCTGAAATACTTTATTCCAGTATTACCCTTCCTAATGGTTACTACGCCTCTGCACTTCCAGCATTATTTCTTTCTAGTCAATCATCCAGGTGTCAGTGTACTGTTTGGCCATTCCATGCCGTTTTACTTCTCTCCGACACCCTCTGTTCAGGCTGGAGCATTTTAGGCTTTACCTCACGTTTGCCACTGAACTACACATATATATACAGGCATAAATCAACAATTCACATTCAATTTTCATTAAAAGATATTAAATGGTTCAAGCTTACCACAATTCATACGAATAACACAGATACGTTGATTAGCAATGAATTCTGGCACAAACTGGCACAAATTTCCATCTGCTTATCTTCCAGGCTTTTATTGAGCAAAATATATGCTGGCCTCAACGCACTGATGCTTTATCAAGCTATTTTAAACAAGTGGTTTCGAACTAACGCTCCCAAGTGTGTATATCAGCGAGACTGGCCAATGAGCCACGTTTCGACAAGTGTTTGAAAAAATGTTACCTTTTCCCGTTTCCCCTAACAACCAAGATAGTATTTATAGCCCGACCAATCGTGGTTAGGCTTTCATTTGTTGCGCTCCAATCAATTTGGAGTTTACATGGTAGGCTATTTCTGTAACGTAAATTTTTTTCAAACACGTTAAAAAAAAATCTTATGAGCAGAAATGATTTTATGCTGTCAGGCACCCCCAATATTTTATTTTGGGTATAATTTATTAATTCCTGGACTATTTGCGTAACGTTTTACATATTATTTGTCAGCAAGCCCTAAGGAACCCAAAAATACTAATTTAAAGGAGCTACGTGGCTGCGTTCAAAATATGCAATTTCTTCTACCTCCTGTTTCGAAGATGTGCTGTCTGGGTACTGTTATGTTTTCAACCGTAAACCCATCTAATGTTATCTTTTCTAATAAGAGTCTGTTATGATTTATAAACCTAACTCTGGGAAAGGGTAGTGTATTTTATCACTGTCCGTCTGAAAAAAAATTAGTGCATGTAGACTTACACGCGTGATGGCAGCATTTGCGTATCGCGCGAAGCGTGTTTAGTGTTCGGCTTTCTGCCTCTCCCTTCTCGCTATCCTTTTGTCCATCTGTTCGTTCGTTTTGGTAACGTAATATAATTAATGTTAGGATTAATTTAGGTCATTACGCAGGGCCTCTCAATGCTTTTCCAAGAAATACAGCACACGTTTCATTGAAGAAAGCGGGTAATAATACAGTAAGCTTTTATATCAACGTGAAAGCGTTACAATTTGCAGACGAAGCAGAAAACAAGGGGGATTTCGAGTACATTCCTTGTGACAGCACTGTCATTTTACCATTGCTCTTCTCTTTATTAATTTTATTTGTTAGGCTTCATATTTACCTAATAATTTATATATGTGGATTAGAATATTTCATGACAGATGGTCATAAGCAGCTCTAAAACAAAATCCATGGTGATATCACGAGAAGAAAGAGTACATCAGATTAAGCTGGAAGAACAGGTCATGGAGCAGGTCGACCACTTTAAATACCTCGGAACTATTATAGACCGAAAGGGAGGCATCAGAGAAGAGTTTGCCACTCGAAAAGCAGCAGCTGGGAGACTTTTTCAGGCCACAAATAGAGGATTCCTCAGCAAGAGAGAGGTTGGAAGAAAACGAAGATGGCTGTATACCGCTCCACCTATGTCCCAGTCTTGACATTTGGATGCGAGTCATGGGCAATGACCACAACCCACAAAAGCCAGATCCAAACCTCAGAAATGAGGTATCTGAGGAAGGTGGTTGAAGTAACAAGAAGAGACATGGTCCGCAACCAGACGATACGTCAAGGCCTAAAATCCCACCCCCTGCAGACCCAATTAGAACAGTCCCAATTAAGATGGTTTGGCCATGTCTGCAGAATGGGAGAAGATCGGCTACCACGACAAGCATGGGAAACTAAGAGCCAGGGATCCAGACCCACAAGACGACCCAGAGTCCACTGGGAGGACAACATCAGACAATCTTTGAAGGACCGAGGACTAGAATGGAACCAGGCCAGGAGGAAGACAGCCATTTTTATTACTAACGCATCAATTGTTGATTATTCTGGCACTATGACCATCACAAATGTCATTCGACGACTATCGAATTATTTATTCTCTTTTACAAGATATATTTAATCTCTTTGGACACTCAGGTCATGAAATACACTTCTTATCAATAAACCTTAGTGGCAACGACCACACTTTACTATACACTGTGAGGTGGTTAAAACCACATTAATTAAAAACACTTCCGATCGGCCCCAATGGCATAACCCAGACTGTTTTGTACAAGGTAACTATGTATTTTGCAATCATCCCGGCCGAAAATAAACCAGGCAAGATAAACCCACCATGAAGCAGTCTTCAACAATCTTGTCATACCACTTCAATCCACGCAGGCACCTATTTATGAAAGTCTGTAGCTTTAATCTGCCATCAATGGTACCTATACCTTGTAGCGTTATGGCAGCTTGCGTACCCTGACAATCCCCAGAGCTATGCCAGTGGGAGTTTTACTCCTGGTAGGTTCTTCTTCTTCTTCGTTCACCCTCAGATGTCAACTTGAATAAGTTCAAAGAAAGCAGTGGTCAGCCTGAGGCTGTTGATATCTCCGTAGATTTTCTCCAGGAATGGTACTGGTGATGGCCATATGCGTCTTCTCTGTTCCTCATATGTTGGGCACCTTTGAAGCAGGTGTTCGGCAGTCATTTTACCAGTGCCACAGTCACACTCATCCGTAGTTCCTATCTTTAATTTGTTGAACAGATGGTATCTCAATCTGTTATGACCAGTGCGAAGTCTGAAGATTACCACTTGTTCACTTCTGCTGAGCTGGTAATACGGATCATTTTTTGTGTGGCCTGGATGCTCTTCTTCCCACTTGTGCCTGTATCTGCGCTTGATAAAACTCTTGGACTCCTCATATGTTATATTTGTGTCCAGC
The DNA here is from genome assembly GCA_024509875.1 of Oreohelix idahoensis. NCBI lineage: Eukaryota > Metazoa > Mollusca > Gastropoda > Stylommatophora > Oreohelicidae > Oreohelix > Oreohelix idahoensis. Next base: position 479,069 of record JAMPIV010014450.1, read on the forward strand.
TGAGGAATTTTTCCGCCTTCCTTTGCCAATCTGTCAGCCTCTTCATTTCCAGGGATGTTGCAGTGAGAAGGGATCCACTGTATCACAACTCTTTTATATTGCTGACATAGTCTGTGAAGTGTTACTCTTAGGTCATACAGTTCAGCATTTATTTGACTTTTCAGTGTTGTAATCACTGACAGCGCATCTGAGAAGATAACTACTGGTCTCTCTGAGCTTTTTTCTGTCATTAGAATTTCTGATGCAGTTTTTATGGCCTCTGCCTCTGCTCTGAAGTTAGTTGAAAATTTCCCTGTTGCGACTGCTATCTTTTTTTTTTTGTGCCATTGCTTAAGCTCAGGAAGACTCCTCCACCCCAATCTTCTGTTGCATTAGTTGCTGATCCATCTGTGTACGCATGGATCCAGGTGTTGCTTGGGTATTGTTTCTCTATATATTTTGTGGTTAGGACTCTCCTTTCTGTTTCAGTTTGACTGTTCTTTCTCTCAATACCAGGAACATTTTCTATCATTTCAGGGAAGCACTGTTGTTTCCAAATTGGTAGCTTGTGTGCAGTACATATTGGCGTAGCTGTTGATATTGCATTTTTGGGGTCTGCTCTCATCTTTGTTTTGACTGTCTCTACAAAGTTGCTTCGCTTCAGTCTTCCCCTTCCAAGTCCATTTATCCTCTGGTGCATTGGGTGATCTATCAGCCTCCTGAATTTCTCGGCTTGTTGCTTGGCCCTGCTATCTCTTCTATCCTCCATAGGCTGGAGGTGAGTAATCTTTTCCAACTCTTTTATTGGTGTTGATTTCATGCCCATAGTTATGATTCTCATTGCTTGGTTTTGGGTTCTGTTTATTTTGTCAAAGTTCGACTTAGCGGCTGTTGACCATGCTGCAATGCCATATTCTAAGACTGGTCTCACTCGCCCAGTATACAGATTCTTTAGTACTCTCTCGTCTGCTCCCCAAACCGTGCCAGCAAGTTTTTTCATGATTGCCATTCTCTGCCTTGCTCTTGTCCTGTTTTTCTCAATCTGGGTTTTCCAAGTCAAGCGGCGATCAAAGGTAATGCCTAGGTAGTTTGGGTTTTCATCCAGATGTAGATTTTTCCCATTTAGCACCAATTCGGAGATCTGTGGTTTGTTAGAGAGAGAAAACATTGTGAATGATGTTTTCTCCTCATTTATCTTTACTAGCCATGCCTTGGCCCACTCCTCCAGTGATGTTAGGGCTTGCTGCATCCGAATGCTTGCCGTAGAAATATATTCCTCTGAGATCCACAGGGCTAAGTCGTCTGCAAAGGAGGCATTGTGGGTTCTTCTTGGAATATTCTCTGATATGTCATTTATATATGTGAGGAACAATGTGGGTGACAGGACTCCCCCTTGGGGAACACCCTGCTCCAATACCATCTTCCTACTGGTCTGTCCTTGTAGTTGGACTCTGGCCGTTCTATTTTCAAGATAGTGGCTGATCCATTTGAACATTCTCCCACACACTTCACTTCTTTGCAGCTTGACTTTCAGTCCATCTTTCCACACTTTGTCAAATGCTTTTTCTAGGTCCACCCAAACCACCAGTGTGTGCTTTTTTTCTTGGAAAGCATCCTCAATTTTCTGAGTTATATAAGTGATCTGGTCTTCAGTGGATCTGTGTTTTCTGAATCCTGCTTGCTGTGGGGCTAAGAGATGTTTTTCCTCTAGATGCCACATAAGTCGAGTATTTATTATGCGCTCCATCAATTTTCCAACACAACTAAGTAGACTGATAGGTCTGTAGCCATTTGGTTCTGTCTGAACTTTGTCTTTCTTAGGTATTGGAATCAGTATGGCATCTTTCCATGCCTGTGGTACTATTCCTCTTTTCCAGCTGCAGTTTAGGATGGCCAGAAGCTGGACTGGTCTGTGTGGGTAGGGGTCAGACAAAAGCTGGTACCCTGGTCCTCCAGGTTGGGGGTTTTAGCATAGGGCTGACACCCCTGTCTGTGTAAAAAAAAACAATGAAGTTACGGAAACAACAATAAATGAACAAACTTTGCTGCGGGATGGACATTCGGAGTCTGTGGCTCGTATGACTGTCAGTAGTGAAAGCCGAAAGGAAGCCACTGACATGAAAACGGATGTCCTGACCGCAAAACAGGATACAAGAATAGGTTTTTGGAATGTCAGGACAATGTACGAGACCGGTAAACTAAGACAGGTCACTGCAGAAATGAGAAACTATAGGTTACACATTCTAGGGATAAGCGAGAGCAGATGGACAGGGGCAGGAAAAGTTAAAACAGCAACAGGAGAAACAGTACTTTACTCTGGAAGAGAGGATGGACAGCACAATGAAGGCGTAGCCATTATTCTACAGAAAGGAATAGAAAGGACATTACTGGAATGGAAACCCATCAACAACAGACTGATAAGATTAAGATTGAGAGGGAGATTCACCAACACTACAATAATACAATGCTACGCACCAACGAATGATAGCGATGAGGAGGTCAAGGATGAATTCTATCAACAACTGCAGAAAGAAATGGAAGACACACCTAGATATGATCTTGTTATAGTAATGGGAGACCTCAATGCGAAAGTTGGTACACACAATACATACAATGAAAGAACAATGGGGAAATGCGGCAGTGGAACAGCAAACGAAAATGGGGATAAACTAATAAGTTTCTGTAGCATTAACAACCTGGTCATTGGAGGAACACTCTTCCCACATAAAGAAATTCACAAATTAACATGGGAATCACCAAATGGTCGGGACAGAAACCAGATAGACCACATCATGGTTAACGGTAGATGGAGACATGCATTACAAGATGTGAAGGTAAGAAGAGGTGCAGATGTGGGAAGTGATAACCATTTAGTAGTAGCAAAACTGAAAGTGAAACTAAGAAGGGCTGCACCAACTGTAACTACACAGAAAAGGTTTGACATCAGCAAATTGAAGGACTCCCTTACCAGAAAAGCTTTTGTGGCCGACATAAAGAAACGATATCAATTTGCCAAAAGTCAGGAAAAAACATTGACTGATGATATAGACCATAATTTCAACACCATTTCAACAACATACAAAGAAAACAGCAAATCATGCTTGGGATTCCAGGAAAGGAAGAAGCAAGACTGGATAACACCAGAAACATTAAACACCATAACGATGAGAAAGGAAATGAAAAGAAAGAAAACAGAAGCGAAATCCCCCAGGTTAAAGCAACTATATAGCGAACAGTACAGTCAGCTGGACAAGGAAGTTAAACGCCAAACTCGAGCCAACAAAAGGAATTTCCTAGACGATCTTGCAAGACAGGCAGAGGAGGCAGCACTGAGAAATGAACAAAGCACAGTATACAAAATAACTAAATTCATCAGCGGAAAACGAGGTGCAAACAATATTACATTAGTAAGAGATAAGCAAGGTAATCTCATCACGACAGCAGAGGGACAGGAAACAAGATGGGCAGAGCACTTCAGAGAAACTCTGAACAAGGAACCACCAGAGACACAATTGAATGTTCCTGAAGCTGAAAACGATCTAGATGTGAATACAGACATTCCACGCAAAGAAGAAATCATCACAGCAATCAAAGGGTTAAAGAACGGCAAAGCTCCGGGCCATGATAACTTAAATGCAGAGCTATTTAAGACAGACCCTGAGCTAGCAGCAGAACTATTAGAACCACTATTTGCACAAGTGTGGAAAACGGGGACAACACCATCAGAGTGGAACAAAGGAATAATTGTCAAATTGCCCAGAAGGGAGATCTTGCAGACTGCAATAATTGGAGAGGAATCACTCTTCTCTCAGTTCCCAGCAAAATACTAGGCAGGATAATTATACAGAGAATTTCAAAGGCAGTAGACCACAAACTGAGGAAAGAACAAGCAGAATTTAGAAAGAACAGGAGATGTGTAGATCATATATTCACTCTCAGGAACATTATAGAGCAGTGCTCAGAATGGCAAAGACAGCTTTACATTAATTTTGTTGATTTTGAAAAGGCTTTCGACGGCATACATAGGGACAGTTTATGGAAAATACTGAGGGCTTATGGAATTCCAAGCTGCATAGTGTCAATCATAAAAGCTTCTATGCCAACTTTACGTGTAGTGTTGGGCAGAGCAACCTAACCTTTGAGGTAAAGACAGGAGTACGACAGGGGTGCCCCTTATCAACCACTCTATTTTTAATGTGAAGGTATCTATATCTATTAAGAGTAGTGTATTATAGATAACCTTACTTGCTACCACATATCTATATATCTCAGTCAGAATTATTCTGGAATAGTGTGATGCTACGTTATGTGTCTAGGGTATGAGTATGGTGAAGTGTAAGTCACAACAACAGACAGATAAACAATTTAATTTAATCCACTACTCTTGACAACACTGTGACACTCACATACATATAACACTCTACAAAGATATCTTAAAAGAGTCACTGATAACTTTCAAATAACAATATGTATTCATTACTGGCATGAATGAATATGTGTCCTGATTCAACTACAAGGGAACCAGGAATCACAATCAATTTAAATTACAAGTTATGTACAGAATGTATTTAATATGAATATTGTAGTGACATATATTATTACAAATGTTCTATGTGTGTCAGTTGTGTAGTAGTAAAATGAGGTAATACTGGTTTTGTTTTGTTCAAGCTCTGTTGGTATTTGTCATCATGACTTCAATAGTTTGTCTTTAGGGACCAGTATTGGAGATGTTCACAGTTCCTGATTTTAAGACAAGTAAATTCCCTCTTAATGTATTTTTATAAAGTTATTTCAAGATGAGGGGACATAATGTTGAGCTCAGCTGGCCAACTCTGCTTATCTTGAGTGATGGCGGCAGGAGAGGACTCCTCTGCTCGAATTCTCCTCTGGGCTCAGGAGACACCTCACTGATAGCTAAAAAGACCAAGGAGTATGCTGTCCGACACTGGATTCAGCAAATCTCTGACCAGATGCTGCTCAGTACCATCAAGACCACTGTCCCAAATTCATACGAATAACACAGATACGTTGATTAGCAATGAATTCTGGCACAATTACTGGCACAAATTCCCATCTGCTTATGTTCCAGGCTTTTATTTAGCAAAAATATGAGCTGGCTTCAACGCATTGATGCTTTATCAAGCTTATTTAAACAAGTGGTTTCGAACTAACGCTCCCAAGTGTGTATATCAGCGAGTCTGACCAATGAGCCCCGTTTCGACAAGTGTTTGAAAAACTGTTATCTTTTCCCGTCTCCCCTAACAACCAAGATAGTATTTATAGCCCGACCAATCGTGGTTAGGCTTTCATTTGTTGCGCTCCAATCAATTTGGAGTTTACATGGTAGGCTATTTCTGTAACGTAAATTTTTTTCAAACACGTTAAAAAAAAAATCTTATGAGCAGAAATGATTTTATGCTGTCAGGCACCCCCAATATTTTATTTTGGGTATAATTTATTAATTCCTGGACTATTTGCCTAACGTTTTACATATTATTTGTCAGCAAGCCCTAAGGAACCCAAAAATACTAATTTAAAGGAGCTACGTGGCTGCGTTCAAAATATGCAATTTCTTCTATCTCCTGTTTCGAAGATGTGCTGTCTGGGTACTGTTATGTGTTCAAACGTAAACCCATCTAATGTTGTCTTTTCTAATAAGAGTTTGTTATGATTTATAAACCTAACTCTGGGAAAGGGTAGTGTATTTTATCACTGTCCGTCTGAAAAAAAATTAGTGCATGTAGACTTACACGCGTGATGGCAGCATTTGAGTATCGCGCGACGCGTGTTTAATGTTCGGCTTTCTGCCTCTCCCTTCTCTTTTTATCCTTTTGTCCATCTGTTCGTTCGTTTTGGTAACGTAATATAATTAATGTTAGGATTAATTTAGGTCATTACGCAGTACGTCTCAATGTTTTTCTTAGAAATGCAGCACACGTTTCATTGAAGAAGGCGGGTAATAATACAGTAAGCTTTTATATCAACGTGAAAGCGTTACAATTTGCAGACGAAGCAGAAAACAAGGGGGATTTCGAGTACATTCTTTGTGACAGCACTGTCATTTTACCATTGCTCTTTTCTTTATTAATTTTATTTGTTAGGCTTCATATTTACCTAATAATTTATATATGTGGATTAGAATATTTCATGACACCTCCCCTCTTAAAACAGACATTATATGTCAGTCCTTTATTCTATATACACATAGAGAAATTTATTATTATTTCTGGGGTTTACGGTGATTCTCATCACACGGATGGCGGCTTAAAAAATCCGCTCCCAGATTGGTTTTTCCAGATATATATTCAATGCTAAAATTATATGGAGCCAGAAGCAAAGACCATCGGAGTAACCTAGAGTTCTCATGCTTAGCCTGTGCTAAAAAACGATAAAGGTTTGTGGTCAGTTTGCAACTTAAATGCCTTCCCATATAGATAAATATTGAATTTCTTTATTGCCCATATTACTGCAAGACATTCTTTTTCGCTAGTTGAGTAGTTGATTTCAGCTTTATTCAACTTTCTGCTAGCATATGCCACTGGGCTTAATTCCCCATCCATGCATCTGATTTCTGTAGTAAAGTTGCACCTAACCCAATATTACTTGCATCCGTCCTTACTATGAATTCTTGACTTAAGTCAGGTAATTTCAAAATGGGTTTACTTGTGAGCTTTTCCTTCAATTCTTGGTAAGTCATTTCACATTGTGGTGTCCATGTAATGCGATCTGGAAGTCCTTTACGTGTCAATTCAGTTAAAGGTGCACATATGGAATTAAAGTTTTTGATATACTTCTGGTAGAAACCACATAATGAGACAAAGGATCTCACGTCCTTCTTGGTTTGTGGTCTCGGGGCTTTCTGTAGTTTCTCTAAATTCTTTGGGTCAGGGGTCATGTTTCCCTGATAAACTGTGTGTCCCAAAAATTCCAATTCTTTACATCCAACGCAACATTTGGTTGGTCGGGCTGTTAAATTTGCCTCCCTAAGTCGATCAAACAGCATGTTCAGAGAGTCAATGTGTTCCTCAAATGTTTCTGTTGCTATAAGGATATCATCCATAAAAATTTGTTATACAGGGATTATTCAGAGGATCCAATAATTTTTCATCATTCTAGAGAAGACACTAGGCGCATTCTTCAATCCAAATGGCAATCTATTAAAACTCATAGTGTCCTTCTGAGGTACTAAAAGCTAGGTATGGTCTAACCTCAGGCTTTACTGGAATCTGATAGTATCCTTTACTCAGATCCACTTTTGAGAAATATTTAGCTTTATTTAGTCTGGCAAACAGCTGATTTGTATCCGGCAATGGATCCACCTGTCCTTCTGTAATAGCATTCAGTCTCCTGTAATCTATACAGAGTCTATGTTCTCCAGAGGGCTTCCTTAAGAGTACAACACCGGAACTATACGAAGACTCACTGTGCGAAATAATTCCTTCCTTCAATAGATAGTCTATCTCTTCCTTCAAAGCTTTTTCCTTAGCAAACGGAATCGAATATGGTTTCATACAGACAGGTGTGGAGTCTATTAGTTTCATATCATATTCCAATAGGTTTGTATGCCCTGGTCGGTCTTAAACACCTCTGCATGATTATTTAGAACCTGTTGCACTCTCTCTTTCTGAGTTTTCGTTAAATGTGTACTGATTTTCACCTGTGCTGCTGTCTCACAGGGGTGTAATGGATATTCAAATGATGAAAGTGGTTCCTTTTTCATCTCCATGCGATGGACAAGGTCAACAAGTGTGTCTCTTCCTGATGTTCTCTTTCCAAATATTTCTTCAGGAGATTCACATGATAGATTTTTCTTTCCCCTTCTTATCTATCTTATAATTTGTTCTAGACACCTTCTCTAGAACTGTATATGGACCCTGCCATCCAATTTGTAACTTATTCTGACTCCCGGGCAAAAGAAGCAGTACTTTCTCTCCCACAGCCAAATTTCTGTCTTTCGCCTTCCTGTTATAATAGGCAGCATGTTTCTTCCTGGCTTGTTTCAAATTTTCATTGGCAAGTTTCCAGCCAGTTTTTAACCGAGTGGTCAGCTCATTCACATATTGTATGAAGATGTAATGTTTTCCTCTGCCTTTTCATCAGTCCACGTTCTTAACATAGCTACATATGGACCTTTAATTGTGTGGACCTATTTGTCCATGCACCGGTATGGTCTCTTCCACTCGAAGCTTTATAGTGATGATTTTTCCTCCCAGAATTATCATTCACAAAACGACCGCTACCAATTTTTCTTTTGGGGCTTTTTCCCCTCTTAAAATTCTTGATGAGAGATTTCCTCTCTACATCCTCTTCCTCCAGTTTGTTTAAGTCCGATTGAGGGATTTTCGGCTTATCCTGGGGTAAGACATCTTTTTGCACTCTCCGCATAGTGGCCATTGTAAAACAGTTAAGTGAAGCTTGTCCGTGAAAAGGGGCTTCCCATTCCATTTGGTCCACTTTATCAAATCTATTTTTCTTTTTATTAGGCCTAATTTTGCCCCGTGGCGTGTCCAGGTCCTGATCCATGTTCCCACTTGTGGGTGTTCCCTCATGTGCTATGCTACACCTTTCTACAAAATTTTCAATGTCCCATCTTGCTTTGGGCCAATAATAATTGTGAGCCACCTTTTGAATGATGGTACCTATTTTCTCATGGTCCCCATTTGGTTTCACATGTAGGCTCCTTATTAATTCTGTCCTATATCTTTTTGGAAGAACCAGCTGTCCGTGACCATTGGATCTAGCTCCAGTCTTCCTATACATCAACTTGTTTTTCATGTAAAAATCTCCCTTGCCTGGAGTTGTATGACAAGTTGACAATTTTCTGAAACAAGGCTTGAGTGTTTTATCCCCAGCCTGTGCCTTCCTCATCTCTTCTGGAGTGGTATCTAACATAATATCCTCCTCCTGTCTTGAGGTCGACCTGACCTGAAGGGTTGCCATATACACAGGTTTCCTTCTGCAACGGTCAGTGTCATGATTGTCCATCTGACAATTTTACACCACCTTTTTCCTTGGTTGAAAGATTTTCTTTCATCATATTTCCTTTCATCGAATTGTGGGAATTTATTTTTATTTTCATACCGTGGCCTATCAAATTGGTGCTTACCTTTATTTTGATCCTAAGGATCAAATTTATTAAAGTTCTGTGGTGCCCTAAAGTTGTCCACCTGTTTCTTTTTATTACCTGTTACCTCTGCTTGAGCTGCTTGATACCTTTCAGCAACATTTAGCAACTCACCCAGCCTCTCTGCACCTTGTTCCATGAGAAACTTTCTCAGGTCTGGAGCCATGGACTCTCTTAGTTGCTCTATAAGGACCATTTCCTTAAGATCTTGGGTTTTCCCCAGAGAAGTCCATTTCTCCAAGTAGGTCTCTATTCGTGCAGAGAACTGGTGATAGGTTTCACCTGACAGTAGTTTAGCATTCCTAAATTTTTTTCTATAAAATTCTGCATTCTTTTCATATCTTAACAAAAGAGCCTGCTTTAGCATGTCATAATTTTCCTGATCACCTCTGCTCATTTTTGCAAAAACTTCATAAGCTGCCCCACGAAGTCCCTGAGATAACTTTAAGCTCCACCTTTCTCTCTCTAACCCATACGTGGTAGCTAATAGTTCATACCTATTTATATAGCTCTCAATATCATCGTCTTTCTCAACAAAATGATATAAATGAAAATTCATAGCTGAGGTTGAGGCTCCTTGAGTAACCGTAGCATCAGAGGCAAAGGGACTGGCACCATTTTCAGGAGCATGGCCTTGAAACTCAAACTCCCTTAGTCGTAACTCATGTTCCCTTTGTAATCTCTTCTCCTCCTTTTCTGCTTCCCTTTCTGCAGCTAATTTTTTCTCTTCCCTTTCTGCAGCTAATTTTCTTTCTCTTCCTTTCTGCTTTCTTTTGTCAGCTCAATTTGCTTAGCTCTTAGTCAGCCTCAATCTGCAACCTCTTAGTCTCAGCCTCAGCTTCAAATTGTAACTTTTTAATTTCCCTTTCAGCCTCTAACCTTCTTTCGGCTTCTTTTTCTAATCTTCTTTCTTCGCGTTCAATAAATTTGTCACATTCCGTTGTGACATAGGCAACCATAACTTGCCCATCTAATCCTAACTCTTTTGCAGTCTGAACCGCAGCAGATCGAAATTTGGCCAGGTCCGCCATGTCTATCAGGTAAATTTTTATAATGTCTACCCAACAATTCAATTTCTAACTATATATCTAATGGACAACACAGGCACCGTGAGCTCAACCTTATTTAATTCCACCCAAGGATACCTTTTAATTCTTATATTCCCTGAAGTGAATTACCCCCAATATTTTTAATAGGGAAAGATTCAAAATCCCAGAGCGAGACCCCAATATATGTGGTGAAGTGGGATGTTATAAATATTTATAGGGGACTTAGTGTACTGACTGAGATCAGCTGTGAAGGTATCTATATCTATTAAGAGTAGTGTATTATAGATAACCTTACTTGCTACCACATATCTATATATCTCAGTCAGAATTATTCTGGAATAGTGTGATGCTACGTTATGTGTCTAGGGTATGTGTATGGTGAAGTGTAAGTCACAAAAACAGACAGATAAACAATTTAATTTAATCCACTACTCTTGACAACACTGTGACACTCACATACATATAACATTCTACAAAGATATCTTAAAAGAGTCACTGATAAACTTTCGAATAACAATATGTATTCATTACTGGCATGAATGAATATGTGTCCTGATTCAAATACAAGGGAACCAGGAATCACAATCAATTTAAATTACAAGTTATGTACAGAATGTATTTAATATGAATATTGTAGTGACATATATTATTACAAATGTTCTATGTGTGTCAGTTGTGTAGTAGTAAAATGAGGTAATACTGGTTTTGTTTTGTTCAAGCTCTGTTGGTATTTGTCATCATGACTTGTCCCACAATTTCATACGAATAAAACACAGATACGTTGATTAGCAATGAATTCTGGCACAAATACTGGCACAAATTCCCATCTGCTTATGTTCCAGGCTTTTATTTAGCAAAAATATGAGCTGGCTTCAACGCACTGTGCTTTATCAAGTGTATTTAAACAAGTGGGTTCGAACTAACGCTCACAAGTGGGTATATCAGCGAGACTGGCCAATGAGCCACGTTTCGACAAGTGTTTGAAAAAATGTTATCTTTTCCCGTGTCGCCCAACAAACAAGATAGTATTTATAGCCCGTCCAATCGTGGTTAGTCTTTCATTTGTTGCGCTCCAATCAATTTGGAGTTTACATGGTAGGCTATTTATGTAACGTAAGGTTTTTTCAAACACGTTATAAAAAAAATTTTATGAGCAGAAATGATTTTATGCTGTCAGGCACCCCCAATATTTTATTTTGGGTATAATTTATTAATTCCTGGACTATTTGCGTAACGTTTTACATATTATTTGTCAGCAAGCCCTCAGGAACCCAAAAATACTAATTTAAAGGAGCTACGTGGCTGCGTTCAAAATATGCAATTTCTTCTACCTCCTGTTTCGAAGATGTGCTGTCTGGGTACTGTTATGTGTTCAAACGTAAACCCATCTAATGTTATCTTTTCTAATAAGAGTTTTTTTATGATTTATAAACCTAACTCTGGGAAAGGGTAGTGTATTTTATCACTGTCCGTCTGAAAAAAAATTAGTGCATGTAGACTTACACGCGTGATGGTAGTAATTGTGTATCGCGCGAAGCGGGTTTAGTGTTCGGCTTTCTGCCTCTCCCTTCTCTTTTTATCCCTTTAGTCCATCTGTTCGTTCGTTTTGGTAACGCAGTATAATTAATGTTAGGGTTAATTTAGGTCATTACGCAGTACGTCTCAATGCTTTTCCAAGAAATACAGCACACGTTTCATTGAAGAAGGCGGGTAATAATACAGTAAGCTTTACTATCAACGTGAAAGCGTTACAATTTGCAGACGAAGCAGAAAACAAGGGGGATTTCGAGTACATTCTTTGTGACAGCACTGTCATTTTACCATTGCTCTTTTCTTTATTATATGTATTTATTAGGCTTTATATTTAATTGATAATTTATATATGTGGATTAGAATATTCCATGACAACATCCAGGAAAAAACGGATAGACTTAATAAGTTTAGCCAGCAGGTGGGCTTGAATATCAATTTAAAGAAGTCAGAGGTCATGACGCTCAATGTGAGCAACCCTGAGCCCATATCAGTAAGGAATCAGCAATTGGTACAGACAGATACCTTCACATACCTAGGAAGCATAGTAACACCAGACGGCGGGGCAGGCAAAGACATCAACATCAGAATGAATAAGGCAAGAACAGCCTTCTTTAGCCTAAACAACATCTGGAAGTCCTCCCAATACAGCACAAGCACAAAATTAAGATTATATCAGAGCTGTGTGCTTTCTGTGCTTCTCTATGGTGCGGAATGCTGGAGAGTTACAGACAAGGAAATGTCGAAATTGTCCTCTTTTCACACAACATGCCTAAGAAAAATTCACCGAATCTTTTGGCCAAATACCATCACTAACCAAGATCTGCTTACTCGTAGCAAGCAAGAGGACATGAACACCATCATAGCTGGCAGACGCTGGAGCTGGGTTGGTCATGTCCTCAGAAGAGACCCCGATGCCATCACAAGAACAGCTATGCTTTGGACCCCTGAAGGAAAACGAAAGAGAGGCCGACCAAAAACAACCTGGCGGAGGACTGTGGAGGCTGAGATGCAAAGAATGAACCAGAGTTGGGGTACTGTACGAAGGATGGCCACCGACCGAGCAAAGTGGAATCAATTTGTTGTTGCCCTACAAGACGCCACTAGGCGTGATGGCCACTGACTGCTTTGACGGTCGGCGGCTAAGGATCAAAGAAGAAGAAGAAGTAGCTTTAATAATTCTTCTTTCTTTGGTCCTTGGCCACTAACTGACAAAGCAATCAGTGGCTATAACGCTTGGTGGCGTCTTGTACGGCAGCAACAAATTGTCTCCACTTTGCTCGGTCGACAGCCATCCTTCGTGTGGTGTCCCAGCTCCGGTTCATGCTTAGCATCTCTGCCTCTACAGTTCTCCGACAGGTAGCTCTTGGTCGTCTTTGCTTTTGCTTTCCTTCTGGAGCCCATAGCACGGCAGTTCTGGTGATGGTGTCGTTCTTCTGAGAATGTGGCTAACCCACTACCAGCGTCTACCCGCTATGATGGTGCGCATGTCTTCTTGGTGGCTCCGGGTAAGCAGTTCTTGGTTGGTGATAGTGCTCGAAAATTCTCGATGAGAGGTCACAACAAGTGGGCCTGAAAATACACAGAGAAAAGAGAAAGATTATGAGAATAAATGCAAGACATGATAACAAGGTTGAACTTGAAGAAACACCACTAAAGGATGTAGAATCGTACACATATCTTGGCAGTAATGTAGACAGAGTTGGAGGGACAGACAATGATATCAAAATAAGAATACAAAAAGCAAGCGGAGCTTTCATTGCACTGGGAAACATATGGAGAACAAGATAAATCAAGTCCAACACAAAAATAAGAATCTTCAACTCAAATGTCAATTCAGTCATATTGTATGGCTCTGAGACATGGAGAGCAACAAAAACAACAACCAAAAAGCTACATAATTTATAAACGGGTGCATGCATAGAATAGAAGGACTGAAATGGTATGACAAAGTCACAGATGTGGAATTGATGACAACACTTTTCACGCTCTCAAACAAAGACAAAGCAGGAGAGATACGACTTGGAAATATACATGTCCAAACAGACGAGGAACCGGTGTACTCGGGCATTACATTAGATAAGAGAATGACATGGAGGCCCCACATCGAGAGAACAGAGGCCAAAGCGAGAAGGAAACTTGCCATACTGAGGAAAATAGCTGGATCAAGTTGGGGAGCTAACGAAACAACACTAAAGAAAGTTTATACAGATGCAATAAGACCTATATTAGAGTACGGATCAGCAGCATGGTCTACAGCAGCCAAATCACACCTACAAGCCTTGGATAAGGTACAAAATCAAGCGCTTCGGTTGATCACGGGTGCCATGAAGACCACACCAATAAACGAAATGGAAAAAATCACAGGCATTCCACCTTTACTCTACAGACGAGACACTAAGACCCTGATCCAAGCAGAAAAGTACAAGAACATGCCAGCACATCCAATGAAAACTAGATTTAGAGATTTAGCCAGTGGGAGGTTGAAGAGAAGCAGCTTTTTGCATCGGTCCAATAAACTAATTAGAACGTACAAGGATGAACTACCAGACATCACCAAGGAAATAATTCCCACACTCCTCCCAACCCCATGGGAACAACAACAAAATTTCAGCATTAAGACCTCCATAACTACCACCTGCCCCATGGGAGAGCTAAATACTCTCCAAAGGAAAATAGCAGCATTTGACATGATTGAAGAACTATACCCCAGAGAAGCATGGATCCAAGTATATACTGATGGATCTGCAACCAGAGCAGTGAAGAACGGAGGCGCAGGAGTTTATATGGTCTATCCAGACAAAGAAAACGAATCCACCTGTTCACCTACTGGAATATTCTGTTCAAACTACTCTGCTGAAGTACAGGCCTTAAGCATTGCTGCAGGAATAATAAATAACACAATACGCCAATGTCAGCAGGTTGTATTCTTTACCGATGCAATGTCAGTTCTGCAAGCCCTCAACAGTGATAAACTGCCAGAGTTAAATACAGCCCTATGCGAAGTAAATATCAAAAGAAGGGTAGTGCTACAGTGGATACCATCACACTGTAGCATACCAGGAAATGAGAGAGCAGATACGTTAGCAAAAGAGGGAGCAACACGGGAACAAAAAGAACAAACAATCACATTCCAGGAAAAGAAGACCCTTATCAAGGCCATCAGGAAAATTGACCAGCAAAGAGACAACTATCACTATCTTGATCGAGCAAAACAGGTGATCCTTTCTGTATTAGAACAGGACATAACAGATTGAACAGTCACTTATGCAGACTGAGATTGGTCCCATCACCCCTATGTACGTGTGGACAGGCAGCACAGACAGCCGAACACATCATGCAAGACTGCCACATGCTTAGTCAATTGCGAACTGAACATTGGCCCACAGAGACGCACATCCACACAAAGCTGCTTGGGAGTCTTGAAGAACTTTCAACCACAGCAACATACATCCAGAGAACCGGACTTCTTGTGTAGACATTACTAAACAACAGCGAACGAGAAGAAGAAGATGATGATGATGACAAGAACCAGACAGATGCCAGTGGAACAAGAGCTGAGAAGAAGACGCTGGCGATGGATAGGACACACATCGAGGAAACCTGTTGAAAGCATTACAAGGTAGGCCTTGTTCTGGAATCCACAGGGAAAGAGAGACAAAGGTAGACCCAAAAAAAATACACGGAGAAGAGAACTGTATACATAGGTGAAATGATGAGGAAAACATGGAAATAACTTGAGCGGATGGCACAGGACAAGAAGACTTGGCATGTGTTTGTTGAAGGCCTATGCTCCTCGGGAGCTACAGGGCATTGATTGTGATTGATAGTGCTCGGCCTGAAAATTCGAAGAATTTTCCTTAGAAAGAGAACAATTTGGACATTTCCTTTTTCTGTTAATCTCCAGCATTCTGCACCGTACAGAAATAATGCAGCTCTCATATATTTTTAATTTAGTGTTTGAACTGTACTGGGAGGATTTCCAGTTGTTTAGGTTGGTGAAGGCAATTCTGGTTTTATTCATTCGGTTACTGATACCGGTATCTTTGCTTTAATCATTATATTAATTAAATGCTAGTCATTATTGCATTGTGTGACAAATATGACATGGAAATAGCACAGAACTATTGTGAATCGTATGTTTGTTGTATGTGATTGTTTTCGGGGGGCCGCGCTCTCTTTATATAGGCGGCTTGACCAAATCACACGCGGCGTAGTGCACGCGCGTAGTAATTGCGTCACGAAAGTAACATACGCTATAGTTGTTCTTGAAGAAGCGAAAACACAAATATAAAACACAATACTTTTAGGCTTTATTATGGCCCTATCACATGGGCGGGGGGGGGGGGGGGGGGGGGGGGGGGGGGGGGGGGGGGGGGGGGAGGCATTGTGTTTCAGTTTCGTTAATGAAAGCATGAAACGCAACTGTTTGTACTTCATTACTCTGGACTTACTTGGTATAAAAGTGTATTTGTATTTATTTGTGCCCATACTATAATAAAGAAGCTCTCACAACGAGCAGAAGAGAAAGAAAAAACACGCTGAAACGAACACCAGGCAAAACAAACAGCTGAGCGCTATCACCTCAAAGGCGCATTCCCATAGTGCGTTACGACTGAAGGGCGCTACTACTATCACTAGTGCCTTGACTATAATCATTTAGTTTACAAATAAGATAACATTCAAGCAGCGAGCGTTTATAAGCAGGACCGGTTCTACCTTTCGGCCAACTAGGCGGCCGCCTAGGGCGCAGACTTCAGAGGGGCGCAGAGTGTATAGTGTCAGTGTGTTAAGAGAGTGAGAAGTTTTTTTTTTTTTGGGGAGGGGGGGGGGGGAAATGCAAGTACTTAGCCTTGCCTAGGGCGCAAAATAGTCTGGCACCGGTCCTGTTTATAAGCGTGTTGATTTTCCTGATTTAGTCTGTAGTTTTGGTATTACAACAATGTTCAGGGCACTAGAATTCTAAATACTAAAAAGAATTACAAAGTTGTCTTCATACTTGGTAAAAAAGTATCTTGCACCGAGCCCGAGTTTAGAAAGCATGTAAGTTAGTGTGTGTTGAGTCCACTTCATGGTGTGAAGTTAACCACGGCGAATTGTTATTAATACCGGGTTTTTGGTCACACCATGTCGTACCTCAACTGAACCTCGCAGACGAGAGAGAGTATAATAAAAGTTACTAGGATATGAGTATCCAAGGATGGCAAAGAGAGGAGATTGGATGTGTGACGCCATAGATGTGTTTTGGCATATGGCTTGGGAGCCTTTATTGAGAGTGTAATATTAAGGTGTACACAAAGAAGCCCCGGTAAGAAAAAATGTTATAATTAATTAATGGAGTTAAAATGAAGAAATTAAAAGTAATTGTTATTGTCGTGTTTTAGTTCAGTCTCACAACATGGTTTTATAATCTGACCATACCGCGCGCCATAGGTAGGGAACTCTGTGATACAATAACCAATCAAAACGTACCTTTATTATTATTGTGGTAGGAAACGTACTGTGCTAAAACCTAGAAGCCAATTTTGTGTAAGTGATAGTACGATAATATTTAATTGTGGAAAGATTAAAGAAGTATCACTGGTTAGGATTATTTAATTCACAAACGGGAATATTACTTTAGAGGTAGGTGTAAACACTTTATAGAATAATAGTCTAGTAAGATAGAAATATCGAGTAAACGAGCTGTGTTACATCAGGATTAGTCCAACTTAGCTAGTTAAAGCATGCATACATTTAAATGCATTGTGCAAACTAAATAAGTTATAGATAGATCGATACAAAATAATTCACAGTGTAATATTCAATTGTGGACGTTGTGCGTTTAGGTAGAATATGGTAAAACAGGATGTTCAACTTAAATAGTGTGTCTGCTACTACAGCAAGATAATGTTGGTGACAAGTATTTCTTGTGGTATTGGCATCTTCAGGTAGGCCTAAAGATATAAAGGACCGAATGTTTTGTCCAATTGAAAAGAAAACAGAATTATCACGTGATAGGTAAATGTGAACTGAGTTTATTGCGGATTATCAATGTTGGGAAGCTAGTCTTGACATCACACGTAACAAGGAGAGAATAAAATTAAAGAGTTTTGCATCGAAATTTGATAGTGAAATGGGTGAAGAAGAAACGTTACAACATGAGAAAATGCGAAAAGAGTGAATTGGAAGAGGCTGTGTTATAGGGTTTGTGCAAGACGAAGCTAAGGGGAACTATATTGGTTTTCTGTGGTGATGAAAAGGACTTCAGTTCAACAATATTGACGTTCTTGACTTTAAGGTGTGGGATGGTTAAGAAACTTTAAATATCGTATGGCATACGAGAAAATTTTGGGGGGGAGGATTCAAGGGGAATCTTTATTAGCGATGCAATGGCGCTAAATTATAAAGAGGGAAAATTATTGGATATTTGGAAGCAGATGTTCATACCCTGATTCTGTGTATAAGGTGATGCAGTTATATGGTGTATGCTAAAAATACTTGCATTCAGCGCGAAGAGTGCCGGTTTAAAAGTGAACTGAGAGAGAAAATTTTGGATAGCGCGAAAGCAGTGGAAGTTCAGTTTTTACAGTTGCTAATGATCGGCAATCAAACAACCGTTATTACCGAATGAGACATGTCTCAATGTGTTCCGCACGACGCTTTATGGATGAACTCTTGACCACAAAATCATTACACCCCACTAAACACATATCTCTTAATCTATTCCCTCCCTACCCCAATTCCCAACCCAACACATACCTCCACACACTTCTTTCATCACCCTCCAATCTATCATCCCAAAACCCCCACCCAAAAAT